>OZ022264.1:260604568-260884568 GCA_963978885.1 Nemotelus pantherinus | reverse complement strand
CTCTCCAACAAGGCAAACCATAAAATATCGCAATTTGTTTTGGACTGTTTACACCCTCTAAATAAATTACTTTCCACCCTATTCAGAACAATGTCGAAAATGAAGTGTAAGCATAGTAAGCACAATCTCATTATTGATGTAACTAACGGCAATTTTCAATGCGGTTTAGTAGAACCGATAGTCACTTTAAAGTTATTCAGTAGTATACGTTGTCCTTTTGATGTTATTAAAATTGATTTTGATGCATATAATCAAGTTTATGTTTTTTTGACTCCGTATTTCCACTCACTCCATATCTCAATGCATACCTGTACATCATTGCTTAATCAAACGTATTGCCCTAGTACTTTCCAGACAATTGAACATTGGTATAAGGGAAGGTCAATAGTCATCAATTTTAATTACACTTCATACATAAAAAAAATTTCCTAATATTGTCCAGAGAAAAATTAAATTGCGTTTTTACCGAATTTGGCAATGAATTGTGTAACTGATAACCTGCGGTTTCGGGTCCATTTTTAATCTTTCCGTTTTCACAGTCACAGCAGATAGGTTTTTAGTTATCTGCAGCACAGTCCGGGGGATATAAGACCATTACAAATTAATACCTAGTATTTTAATTTTCATCTCTCAAAGTTAATTAAATGACGGCCATTTAACAATTCTGTTTGGATGTATGCAGTAACTGTTGGTGTAAAAATTGTCATTCTAAATATATTTTTAATTGCTATACTTTTAATTGCTAATATCCCAATCAACTATATGTTTTGTTTTGATGGGTGACTTCATAAAATAGGTCTGCACGTAATGTTTAACATTAAGCATTAAAGCATTAAAATTATTAATTTAGTACTAATTTCTAAATCATGTTTGTATTGTTGCTATCTTTGGTGCGAATTTTTATCTGATTTAGTTTATGACATTTTCTCATTCAGAATTAACCCAAGGTATTTCATTATGTCATCTTTTTCCAAACGGTCTGCGTTGATCTGAATACAGTGATATATAGGGCAATTGTTCGTCTGCTGGAATATGATATAGTGGGTCCTGTGGACGTTTATAACCAGTTTGCTACGCTGAAAACCACATTAGGTATTGTTCAAGATCTGTGCTAATTTTATGCTCCAAAGATGGTCTACACTTTCCAGAATATAAAAAAAAAGTATGTCATTGGCGAAGAGAACCCATTTTCCACATAGCTGAAGATGTTAGACCCTGTTCACACACAGGATGAATAGCACTTGTGCAACAATTGATCCCTTCGGAATACTTATAATAACTAAATGTTTCCGACAGATACACTGCGATTTTTTTGTCACAATCCGACCATGCGATAAATAGTCTTTTATGACCAATTTGAATTTGTTAAAAATACCATATTTTTCCAGAAGTTGGAGCAAAATTATCTGATCAATTGTGTCGAATGCCAGAGATCGACAAAGACGGTTACTGCATAGTTAACTTTGTCTAATGAATTATTAACAAATTTGACCGTATCTAATGTGGCCACTAACTGATATCTTGAAAACCGTAATAAATAGTTGCTAAGATTGATGCTTCATTGCTGTGTTGTATTATACGGAAATTTGTGACTCATTCAATCATCTTTTCAATTACACAGTAGTGGAGGATTAAGATTTGACTAGGATTTTAAGGTAGGATTGAAGAAGGTTAGAGTCATCAACAGCGATTGGCTAATGATTTGTGGGATCCGAAGGGTCATCTCAGTTGAAGATTGGTTTTCTTCGTGACAACTTACGGTAAAAGGCAAATAAACCAGCCTGTGAGTGTCCGTTATTGATTTTTGTTGAAATAAACACTATTTCAGTTTTAAGCATTTTGACGTCTTTAGATGTTAATTTGTCGACTCAAGGACAAACTCTAGTCTCAAATTTTCTATAACTTCCACTTATTCACTTAGGGCTGTAGGTGTTAAATGTATGTTGGCATAGCTTCCAAACTTTCAATCTTCGCAAAACAATTATTCAATTCTTCTGCGATAGATTGAAGAGCTAAAATTCCTGGCCCATTTAGAGATAGTTCATTAATACTCGTTGCCTGCTGTTTTCAACTACTTGTATAAATTCGTTAATAATTTTCCAGTATTTTGAATTCTTTTTAGTCGAAGCTTCAAAATTCGTTGAACAAAAATCAACCCCTTATCATTTTCCAATTCCCCTTTTGATAAGTGTATAATTCTGCTTTTCTACTGTGGGATTTCGAAGTTTTTTTGATGTTGAGCGACTTGGGAGGAAACCGTGATGTTCTTTTGCAATGAGAAGCCCTTATTGAATTATGATAAAGTCATGTTCAAGGATCTTCGAAAAGGATGGAAGAATCGATATTGAGCGAAAAATGTTTGCAGAGGGCACATCGTTTGATTTAGGAATTGGATGAATTATAGCCTGTTTCCAGAGGGAAGGAAAACTACCCTTGTAAAGGCTCTTATTAATGATGATGGTTAAAGGAAGACTTAATGAAGTGCTTGTCATTTTCAAAAATATTGTTGGAAGTCCATCAGTACCTATGCTTGAAGAAAAAGATTAAGAAAGATAATCTCTGGAACGTTTATTCCGATTACACTAAAACACAGGACATTGATGTATACAAGGACTAGTGCAGCCACTAATTTTAATTAAGATATCTTTAACTTTTTGGCGGCGGCGGGCATTCATTAATTTTCAGATACCCCTATATTTCTGTGCAGAGTGCAATTTTGTTTTAAGTTAGTGTGAGTGCCTAAAGGTAAGCAAATATTTTTTTTTCACATTTCGATTTATCATAAATCACAGAAACATTAAATCAGGGTTGCCAGCACAAGACATTTTCGTAAATATTGCACCATAAGATGCTCCCATTATATATTCATATGCAAAGGATTTACAATAAAAATAAGGAACCAATGTTTAAATTTTTCGGATGGCAGCCTCAAACATCGTTTTATTGCTGAAACTTTCAATGAAATCCTCGGAACAAAACGAAATTCAAGGGATATGTTGATTTTAGCATGAGTTTGCGTTGATTTAGTATGAGATTTTAGCAGCACTGAATATTTTCATCATTTATGTTTTGGTCGAGAAATGTTTTTTGTTGCTTTAGGTAAGAAATCGTTGATACGATACTACAAAAAAGTGTATTACTACATCTTTTCACATTTTTTAGTCACTCAAAGACAGTCTTTTCGAACATCAGTTTTCTAGCGGTTCTGATTCGCTAGTTTTTTTCTGCTATAATGAACTTTTCAAATTACTATTTCCAAGATATATTCAAGGTCTTTCGTGAATTTGGGCCCCAATTGATTAAAGCAACTCCTGACAGTCACCCCAAAAACATTTACAATTCAATTGAAGTTAAACGAATTACAGCATACGAAATTCATCGCAAGGGGAGGAGATAATATGATTGATGGGAAGCTATTTTCATGTGGGTAAATATGGTTAAAATGTTTATTATCATCTCTGAACCATTGAATTTTAAGTGATTTTATCATTTTTGCTGTCCGAAAGATGATAACTCTCAGAATGATCCTCGTAATTTACATTTAAGAATATGAACAGATTATAAATTTATATATTCACTTAAACACTACGCTTGTTAAGAAGGAATTGCTTCATGAATAATGAAAATCTCATTGAATTATACATGCGATGCAGGAAAATGCATTAAAATACAATTTTTTATATGAAATTTTGAATCAAAGTGTATTTGAGCAAAATAAATAGGCAAATTTGATACACTGCGAAGAATTTCCAGCAGAAATTCAAGCAGTGTCACTCGCTTGGTCATGAAGCAATATAAGACAATCTATTTCTGTTCATCCAAGAATTTTTCGGGCCATTGTTCGAACGATTTCACAAAATTTACGCTCACATAATAAAACTTTGAATTTTTCGACAAAACACAATACGTAGAATGGTGATTTTCATCGTAAATGTTCACGATATGAATTCCTCACGTAAGCATAATACGAAAATAACAAAGAAGACTCGTGCCTGAAACCCTTTGCTAGAACCCAAGCCAAAATGTAACATGAGTTGATACCAACCTCTCCTACAAATCTGGTTTTGAATGTTATAGAAGTACAAAGAAATTTAGGGCTACCACTCGCAAAAGTTTTGAAAGTTTCGAAATCTTATTATTTGTTGCTTATTATCACTACAAGATCAATACCATTTGAAAATTTTATGAAAAAATCGCTTACTAAAGATATGGCAAAAAATACAAAAACCATCATAGCTGGCACCCCTATCATGGGTTTTCAACCAGATTCCTACTAAATAATGCCTACAATAAGTTCCATTTACCAAATGAATTTCGCTTTGCTTTTATTACTGCACTGGAAGTTATTGGGCAAACAGCTTTATTTTCCTGAGCGAATTTAAAAAATTCAAGACACCAAAATTACCATAGCTGGCAGTTCCAAACTAATTTTTCAACCAAATTTCTACCAAACGTGGCTTAGAATAAGGTTCAGCTACTATGTGAATTTCATTGAAATCTGGTATCTGAATCAGAATTCAAAGGGCAAAAAGCAGTTTTTTTCTTAGTGATTTTGCAATATGGCACCAGTGGCACAAATTGGCTCACTTTTCAAAATGGCTTCTATCAGACCTAATCCTGCTCAAAACCAATACATTCTGTGAATTTCATCTGAATTTGGTTATCGGGTCGTAAGTTCTCGAGAGTAGAAGTTTTAAGTAAAGGACATGTTTGAGAGAACATCATTTAAGCTGTGAGGTGAAATTTGGTGTTTATAATGAACTTTTATTTTTTTGTGCTGATTGGAATATTTTTTTATTGTGTTTTTCATTGAAAATAATAAATAAAACCACAAGCTGAAATATTTTGTTTGTTTCAAGAAAAGGATTTTCCATTTTCCTGGAGTTTTTCAGAGTTTTCCTCGTAAAAAGTGCTCACATCATTTAAGCTGTGAGCCACTGTATATAAGGACTAGTGCAGTGACTAATTAAAGTTACAATATCGTTAACCATTTGGCGGCGGCGGGCATTTTAGTGAATTTTCAGGTAGGTACTCATATATTTCCATGCAGAGTAAATTTTTGGTAAAAACAGGTACTGATGAAATGATGAAAAATTGGAACCTATGAACCCTATGTGGGCGCTGAGTGCCTAAAAGTAGGCAAAGATTTTTTTCCAAATTTCGATTTTTCATAACTTTTGACAGAAACATTGGATGCAGATCGTATTGATGTTAACTAAAACTATCCATACATGGGTTTCAAGACTGTGCGGGCAACCTTGTAGTAACGGCATGTATGATCATCGACCCTCCTGAAAAATTTTTGCTTTTTGACAAAATACTCAAATAATTGATAAATTTTAACCTTTGTCAACCATGTCAATTTGAAATTTTCAAAATTTCGAGTTGAACAAAAACAGCAACCCTTCACCAAATTACCTCTATTTTCAGCGTTCGAAACTTCTGTTCACGAGAACTGACGACCGGATATTTCGATCATTATGAAATTTACAGCTAATATTATTATGAGCTAAAAAGTGACATTTGGTGTTTGAATTTGAAAATTTCGTTGTGCAAATGTCTTTTCAGTAACCAAATCGATCGAAAATTGAAATTCTTGGTATTTTATCTGACGGAAATGAGCAGTGTCTCCGCTTTCCTCCATTGTCAAAATTTTCGCTCGAAAGAATGACCAGATAATGGAGAGGTGACAAAATTTAGATTCGCGATTAACTCAGTATCAGCCTTAAGGGGGCAGGTACACTTAGAATTTTGAGAAAATCGATTTTATTTTCTTTTCATTTTCTAAAAGTAGCATATTTCAAAAGCATTCTCTGCAAATAACTTTCAATGAAATCGTCTCTAATGCATAAAGCGTTTTTTTGTATGCTTTAAAAGCATTTTTCTCGAAACTATGTTTTTGAAGTCGGTGATCACTGTAACTTAAAAACAGCTTTATCGATTAGCATGAAATTTTTCTCACTTATTGTATATGTAATTATCCTCCGGATGAATGAAGGATTTTTCGATTGGACGATATTTTTTTTTAAATAGCCGAAAATGTGAGTGAAATTTTGGTCGAAAATACAATTTTGAGTTTCAACAACCGCCATTTTACGAAAAATCAAAATCTGCCAAAGTCCTTCGTTCATCTGGAGCACTATGTCTTTAACTAATAATCCCCGATTTTTTTTTTATTTCGGATGATCCAGTGACAAGCTACAGTGATCACGGCAAAACAATTTGGACCCCTCGAAAATTTACTCTATTTCGACTGATTTTCAATCTTTTGCCTTAAGAAAATTACAATAGCTTCTACAAACATATTTCTTTCAAGTAAAAAAACATTTGTTATTAATTATTTTAATGTGTGTCTAAAAAATCATTAAAAAAAGCTTTCTTTGGACGTTCCAAGTGTACCTAACCCCTTAAGTTATAAGTGCACTAAATCCGTGTCGGGTCAATTTCAGTGCATTTTACTAACATTTGTCCTGTTAAACACTTCCAAAGGTATTATGGGAACAAAACACACTGATGCGAATTAAATTCAATGAAACTGCTTCCTGCTTAAGGCTGGTACTGAGTTCGAGTTCACGTGAAATTTTGACATTTCCCCATTATCTGACCATTCTTTCGAGCGAAAATTTTGACAACAGAGAAAAGCAGAGACACTGCTCATTCTTGACGGATAAAATGTCAAGAATTTCAATTTTCGATCGATTTTCTTATTGGAAAGACATTTGCACTGCTCCATTTTCAAATTGAAACACCAAATGTCACTTTTTCGCTCGAAAGAATGAACTGCACAAACTAAATTGGCGTGAAATGATTGACAACATGTTTTAGTGCCATCTATGTTTTCGAAACGAAAGCAACTTCAAAGCAACTTTTCATGCTAAGAACACAGTACCAAACTTGCTTATTTTCAAGCTAAATTTTCGCCGAAACAGATTTCACGTGAAATTTTGTATGAAAATTTCACGTGAAATCGAACTCAGTACTATGCTTTAGTTTGCTTATGTTCCGAGTCTATTTTTATCCGTTTGTTGTGCACAGTCTACTGCCCTACTAAGCATAAACGTTCTATCTACATTTTTCTGATTTTTTAGTTAAAACCGAATTCGAAAACTACATACTCTATTACATGATTCCACAAAATTTGAAAAACCTATACGTTGTTATTTTTGTTATGTCAAAATCAATATTGAAAAATAGACTCTCCATATACCTCCAGTACAAATCACAGCACAAATCATTGAATATCTCGAAAGTACTACAATGTAGATAGAGCGTTTATCCTTAGTAGGGCAGTATACTGCGTTAATTGTGTTCCGCATATCCTAAATTCATTTCAACACATTCGAAAATCACAGACATAAATGCACTGTAAAAACGAAGCCGGGTGCTGCGAGTTACTCAACCCAACTTTTTCGTATTGCTGAGTATGTTCAAACGAAAGACAGTGGGCTGAACCAAATCAAATGGTTGCATGTTTATTATTAATTGCTCCTTGTGGTAAAATCATCCCTAATGCGTATTTTACAATAAAAGTTACGGATCATTATTGGTTGAACTACAGCTAAAATGTAGCAACTGAATTTGTAAAGGCTGTAATAATGTTACTTTGACACGCCCAATATCAAGTTCCAGGCAGTATTGTTGAAGGAAATGAATGTCGCACGAAAAGCAAATTCGTTCCGAATCGAAGGAAAATTTACTGCAAGTTGAGTCCCTTTTTGAGTCCATTGTTCCTTTAGGAAAGTCACTCTCAAAAGGACTTTCCATACTCCAGCGATTTCGACGTTATAAATCGATTAGCGTTTACGGTACTTAAAGAGACAGACATACGATTATAGATTAACATATGAAAAAGCTAGAGAGCTTTATTGAATATTTGTCTGACTGAAATATGTTTCATACAACTACTAATGATACTATTAATAATACTACTTGTTCAGGGAAAGGGGTTTTCCCAACCGTTCGAAATGCAGAGAAACTGTGGTATTTTATGAATAGAACGTAAACACTAAGAACTTGAGTCCGAGTGCAAAACAAGGATATTAAAAAGGGTCGTTGAATAAACAAGTACATTACTAAATATGAGTTTACACATGCGCCCATATCGGTTTTTTAAAAAGGCGGGAGTGAAGTGGAAGATGACAGGTACCAGTGGCGGCTCGTGTCTTTAAGACTCGAGAAAGCATAAATATATTTGCATATTTTCCAGAATAAATAAGTAGTTATTTCAGTTCAGCAAATATATTAAAAGTTGTATTCAATTCCCAACAGTTTGATTCAGTGATTTTTCTACTCTCTGTGATCATCATAAATCTTATTCATGTTTAGATGGTGGTGATTGAAGGTTCCCAGCAAACCAAATGCATCGTAATTAATTCATAAAAGAGTCATATTTTACGAATGTTTTTGTCGTTAACGAGCTCGCAAATGAATCGATAACGATTCATTGATCCTATTTAAAATGGCCATCCGAGAAGAATCATTTTTAACGATTCGTAAATGAGTTCGAAAAAATGTGGTTTAGCGAGTATATATCACCTATATACTCGTTAAAAGTGATACTTTTATGAATTATTAGCGATAGTTTTAACGATTTCAAATATATTAGCTTTTATGAATTGAAAATGAGTTAAAATTATTTACTCATAGTAGAAATTTGAAAGATTGGAAGAATGGCTGCTAAAGACTGTTCAGCACAGACGAATTCACAGCACAGTCGAATTAAACTGAAATTTTGTTTGGGATACTGCGACCAGCACACTAGGGGAAAAATCTATGTAAAATCTGCTACTGAGCCGCATAGGCCATAGGGCACATACACATGGCTTGCATTATTTATTGCGTCGGTCATCCTAAGCAAAATTATTGCTGCGTATCGTTTTACGAACAGGCTCGGGAGCATTCATTGTAAAGTTTTCATGACCATCAATTGTGTAATACTTGTTATAGAATGTATGCACACATCATGGACACATTTTTCACAATCGAAACGTCTACATCCTTTTTCAATGCCATCGAATCCCTTTGCCTACACTTTTCGAAGCCATCACAATACAAATTGTTGAAGCAGCTTGAAGAGGCAGTTGGTATAAACACAAGGCGTGGAATGAGCAAGATTACAGTAGTGTTCTGAGTAGCATATTTCAATAGGCTGCAATGAACTGAGCAGTGGCGGCTCGTAGTTTTGAGACTAAGGGAAGCACATACAAAATATATAGGCTTATAATATAGATAACCATTTTCGGTCTTCTTCTGTCTGTATTACGGATATCACAGTACAAATCCAACTTCGTTAAGTTTAAATTATTTTTTAGAATTTATGGTTGCTACCCGTGTGCATGAAGTATATATATATATAAAAAAAACCCAAGCGCATCAGAACCACTTGAAACACTAACGTTCGAAGAACAGTAGAGGATTTGTGCAGATTTTCAGTGTGTATTCTACCACTAGCTACTTAAGGACACCCTAAGCAATAATATACTCTAAGCCAATAATAGGCGCGTTTTTTTGCTCCTCTATCCAGCGGAGAGTAGAATGAGAGTAGAGTAGACGCATTGAAAACAACAACACTCCTACACCAGTGAATTCACTGGTGTAGGAGTGTTATTGTTGTTTTCAATGCGTCTACTCTACTCTCATTCTACTCTCCGCTGGATAGAGGAGCAAAAAAACGCGCCTTATATACCCTAAGCAATAATATACTCTAATTTCGATGACTTCATCGAAAGTTACAGCGCTAGAAAGGTGTTTGGGGTGGCATTCCAAAAATACCCAGACCTTAGAAAATTTTAACATAGGTAGGGTTTACAGCGGTTGGACAAAATGTGACATGAACGATAGCGCGGACTAAGTGAATTTAGTCCTAAGGTGCTTATATCGCCCTGACCTAAAATTTGAATTTAGTCCTCGTTTGTACATACGTGGCAACTGTCATTTAGTTTGATTTTAGTTCATACACTTTAATTATCATTTCATTTGTCTTTCAAGCATGATTATTTAAATAATTTTGAGTCAAACGAGAGGTTTGCGAGCTTAAATTCAACGTACATATATTATTAATAGTCGCGCAAAAATCAAGGCTCAGGTCGGGTGTCTTTACAGCGATATAGTCCACGACCTATTTTAGGTCAGTCCGTGGACTAAACGTCTGCTGTAAACACTATCATTGTTTACTTATTTTCATTACTTATTTTTAAATGCTTATGTAAATAACAAATAAATTTCGTGCTGGCAACCCTTTGCTAGCACCGAAACCAAAAATATGTCACATTCACCTTAACGCAATAATCTATTACACATGCTCCTTTGTATCCGGATGCTTATCAGATAATACTAGGAAAGCAGCATCTCTTAACATAAATTATGAAAATGCTCAGTAACAAAAATTCAATGCACTACAACGAAAATTCTACTACAACTGCTTCTCGCCAAAATCTACCCACCCTGCCCATTTCGTTAAGATGTTCAGGACTGCCATCCGAAATAATTATCTAAACTTCGAAAATTTTATCACTGGCTCATTGAAGATTATTTCCAGATGAATATTTAATGGTCATGATCTAAAAAGATCATGTGAATATCTTTTTTTCATGTCACTGGCACGAAACACGCCCACAAATCATCAAAAAAACCTGTTTTGTAAGTGAATGACGAGCACTTCTTTTGTTTGGGTACACATATAGTTATCGATTTGTTTGTGGTCATTTTTGTTTGCATACAGTTAGCAGTTGAATTTCATACTGTTTTTACTCAAAGAACCTTTTTTCCGTCTATATAACTTCAATCGCAATTTACTCTTTTTTCAAAATCTAGCAAGCACTACATCGTTAATGCTTAATATATCCAAAAAAGATTATGTCAATAATTTTATCAACCAACGTACGAAAAAAATTGTTTTAAAAACGTGAGTATTTTTGAAGATAAGGTAATATCTCCGTTATGGTGCGATTAATCGCGTAAATGACTATTCCGTCCTTAACTTATTATTTGCAAATACGAAATGTTACGTACTAATACTGAACCACACCTGGTAATCCAACACATGACTATAAAAGCACAGTGTTAATTGCTCGACAAACAACCACTTCGTACATACATTTAGCCACTTTCAAATCATGCATTTCGCCACATTTTTACTCGACTGAGTTTTCTTTGAAACAAATTTTACGTAAAATTTGTTAAAATTGTAAAAATTTGATAAAATTTGTAAAAAAAATTGCACATGAAATCGAAGACAGTACTAAGCTTTAAGGGTTTAGAGTTCCAGAAAAGTATTTAAGTCTCAAATGAGGGCAAATTCAATATTGTTATTAATGGTGGACGCGCATGGGTACGTAGAAAATCATGTACGGAACCGAACACATAATAGATTCTATATACATACTGTGTAAAAAAATATATTTTAGTTTAGTACTAACAGAACGTAAAAAGTTAAATTTGAACATCTATTCGTTGTTTTCACAATAACGATGTATTTGCAAGCAGTTTAAAAACTTTCACATACGTTTTTCTATTTATTGATACAATTTGAAAATCATACGATTCCTCGAAGCATGTAAATTTTAACGATTGAGGAATATGTAGATATTATTCCAACCAGTGGAAACGCGATCCATATTTTGCTGGGGTTCTAGGATAATCTTCCGGGAGACCAGGAGTTGCATCTGCATACACTTTCTTCTCTAGTTTTAAAGGAGCTGGACGATCAGTATGATGGATCTGTCAAAGCAGTAAAAGTTTAGTTTTAGAAAAGAGTAATAAAACAACCCTAATTGTATTTTGCAACATGTGTATTATTGGGTAAAATTGAAATAACAGATGTTAAATATAGACTATATGTATCGCGGATTACTTTGAATGGATCTATTCATGTTTGACTTAAAGTCGGGTGTCAATTTTATAAAAAAATTTAAAAATGGTTAAAATTATTCTAATTTGGACTATAGTTCTATGTTAACGTGATGGATGATAATATGTTTTTACACTTCCCCTTGAAAGCTTCAATGCAGATTCTATAACCATGCTTCAATTTCTTAGCAATCTTTCTCTGATGGATATTCAAATTGAAAGTTGATTTAATTAATATTTAATCTTCAAAGGTGTAGCACAAAGTTCAATCTGATTTTGCATAATAAGTTAAAATAGTAACATATTTAGCATCAGTCCCATACTATTTTTAATATATTTTATTTTTAATATTTTTAATTTAGCCTCGATACTACATACAGTCGAATATACGTTGCGTACTAGATACAGTCGAATACACGTTGCGAATTGTGAAACCTAGGAGGCCCTTGGCAGATCTCCTCAGCTGAATCGAAGTCCAGCAGAGAGCCTGCCAAGACGATTGAGGTGGCTGAGACCAACGAAAAGGGCAGAAAACAAAGAATTGCTCCTGGAGCAGGGTGTCCTAGAAATAGCCGTGAAGGCCACTAATCGGCCTTAACATAGGACGCTTTTCTCCAGCTCTGACGTATGCTAGAATGCCGATTTGCTAGCTTTCCGCGGTTGGGGTGGGTACGCAAGTTACACCAACACCTGCCAATGTCAAGATCGTACAAAATAGTGTCGACTTAAAAACAGCAAGACGCAGCGGTATTAATAGAAGGATATCAAAGATATTCGGCATTGCAATCCTAAAGCGGCACAGAGAAATTGAAGGTGAAACTCAAGAACTTGGACAAACTTCGAAGAGACAGATGAACAGGACGCCAAACATAAAACCTGCAGAAAATACCAGTGCTGACACCTGGACCTAAGTGACCAGAAAAAACAGCCACCTGCGAGGAGAAAGCGGCTGGATTAGATGATAATCTCTACCAAGGGCGAAGCGACATATGCCGAGATTTTGCGACAAATGAAGGCTGATACGACCTTAAAGGATGTAGGTGAAAATGTAACCCGCATTCGTCGAACCCGAAAAGAGGAACTAATGCTTCAGATGAAGTCATCCGCATCAGAAGTCGCTCAAAAACTTCAGAAACAAATGGAAAAAGCGCTAAATGGAAAAACTGATGTCAAAACTAAGTGTAATCTGATTAGAAAATTCCTAACACAAAATTTTCAACAGATGGCCTCAAACTTTTTTACCATAACGTTGGTGGTATGAGAGGCAAACTGAGTAAACTCTTCCTTGACGCCAAGTCTTGCCAATTCAATGTACTTACTTTTACAGAAACCTGGCTGAATGATTCCCATAAAAATGAAGAAATTCTTGATGGTTGCTGGACCATATATAGAAATGACCGTAACTATCTGCAAACTGGACAGACAAGAGGTGGCGGTGTGCTCATTGCTACTCACAACTCCCTGCCAAGTGAAATAGTTGAAACTGATCCACATAGTCAATTTGAGCACAATATTGTCAGAGTTTTTTGGATCAAATGTTTTCTTTATATTAGAGCTTTCTACATTCCACCTAGTTAAGACGACGCCGTGTACAATGATATATATGAAACCATTTCTTACATAGTATCATCGCTCAAAGATGATGACAAGATTATAATAATGGGAGACATTAATCGTCCAAATTTAAAGTTCACGGCTGATGGAAATGACAATATCCTCCTTCCGGTTAATATACTTAAACACCCGATCTAAATCTTGTAAGTACATTTTATAGCAATGATTTGCAGCAAATCGCTCCGACCTCTAACCAAAATGGTAATTGGTTGGATCTTATTTTTACTAATAGTTACGACGATGTAGTGGCTTACCCAACCGCTGATGCAGAGCATTTTTTCTCCAACACTCTTCACCACTCTGCGTTTACGGTCGAGCTACCTAAATCTGATTTGACGATTTCCCAATCATACAACAATTCCGTTGTATATGATTTTCGAAATGCTGATTATGAGAGCATTAACCACCATCTAAACAATATTGACTGGAATAGTACTCTTTTAACGTTAGAATTTAATGATGCAGTTGATTTGTTCTACCAGTTGGTTTTCGATGCGGTTGAGATGCACGTGCCAAAAAACATATTTGGGTTCGAGATTAAACTAGCCTGGCGGCCATTTTGGCTTGCGGAGGAACATAATTCCAAGAAACCATGGCCGAAAGCGATAACGGGGTTGTGTGGGCAAAAATAAGTGGATGCTACGTGTACAGCTGCTATGCCTCTTGCAACCTGACAATAGAGCGATTCCAACACCTACTGGATAGGCTGATAATAAACACGAAACAACATAAAATAGCGGTTACACTATTTTACTGGAATTTAGGAATGAAATCACCTTTAAGGCTGTTTCGTTACGCGTAGATACAAAATTTACCTTGTCCAAACACTAAAAGCTACAGTTTTAGCGTTCGGACAGGTGGTATATTTCATTTACTATCGAACCAGCATAATTTTCTTTTAGTGTTTATTAGAGCTAATGTTAATCTTATCAAGTAGCCAGTATGTGAAATAGCATATTTCTCTGGTTTTTTTTTAACATTCGGATGCTCTTGTCCGAACACTAAAAAACTGCACAAAAACGGTTCTAGTCTTCGGACACTAAAAATATCCAAAAAAAATTACGTGAGATACGACTTTGACAATAAACATTGTTGCGACTGACTAAACTCTATCGAGCTGTCATCAGCACAGCATATTTTTGTCTAGAGATCTCCCTTTTCTTGCCCGGCGTGCCTTTTCCCAGCCGACTAGCTTAGCCTGGAGTGGGTTTGGCGGGCGAAAATTTAAAAGGAAATTATAGCTAAGATTATAGAGAAAGTAAAAAAAAAAGTACGATCATAACAACATGCAGACTTCAAATGGTTAGCGCGTTGTAGGTTGGCTGCTGATTGTTTATTTGTTCAACCTTATGGTTCTCTCAAATCGAAAGACAAAGAAGTCAAATAAGAAATGTCAGAATGTGAACCATATTTCTTAGAAAGTGTACATTTGAGTCGGAGTGTCCGGATACTAGCACTGTCCGGAGACTAGTGCAGATACCCTACACGAATCCTGTTAAGATCGAATTATTAATTTATTATTTCTCAACTGCCTACTATCTCATAGGAATGCTAATCGAAAACCAACAGAATTGTCTATTTGGATGAAAAAAACGCATGAGCAGGTAAATGAGATCTGTTGAATCAGCATCTGCCGCTGGGCGATTCACAATAAACTTTCTCACGATGAGCAATAGGTCGCCATATTATACATTACAGGCAATTATACATATACAGGCAATTATATATTTCCGCGACCGTCGCCGATATATAAATGACTAGCTCGTCCTTATAAGTATTATATATAAATGTGTGCTGAGCTATGCACCAATCAAATTTCTTATAAAATTCTCTTGAGCACGACTAAAAATTTAATTCCTACAAATCTTTAATTTTTGAAACTTATGCTTAAATTTAAGAGAAAAGTTTCGAAAAGTAGATGATCTGGGTAGAGTACATGCCTCTGGAAATGGCAATAATCGAACCCTGCGTTTGGAAAATAATATATTTCATACGGCTGCCATTATGTATGCAAATCTCTATTATTTTAATCTACAATTATAATGTACTTGCAATTGTTTACATAACATAACAATTGGATGCATCTGGTATACCAAAAAAATTTTCAAAATAAATTACAATCAATGAAAGCCACTTTACCTGAGCCCTCGCAAAGTATCCATATTCAGGTCTATCCATATTAAAATTATTTTTCATACATTTATCAAACACTCCTTGCGTTTTACGGCACCTGAAAGTATAAAAATATATTGACAATATATTTTATGGATTTATGAAAACTAGCATCTTATGTTTATATTATTTCATACGTGATAAATAAAAGTAAATATTCTAGTATGCATCAGCATGGTGCACATTGTTTAGATTCAGATTTTGCACCATAATCGAAATTGGATTCTTGATTATGGTTTACGATCAAACTCTCGTCTTTCAGAAGTATTAAATTGCAATCGTTTTTTCCCTTCTTGTCTATAATGGACATCGTATATAGGCTCTAATGCTTTTCTAAGCAGAGAATATTTAATGGGGGAATATTGATCATAATTCGTATAGCGCCTCTGAAAGCTGTTCACATCGGATTGTATTTTGATTACGAGACGATCAAAAATTGAAATTTAACTAAATGGTTTAGAAAGTATGCACTGTTTCTCATCAGACATCAGCTCATGGTGCATACCTAACTGATGTGACCACTTGCAGTGGTGGATTATTGATTTTTATATATTTTTGTTGTGACTAATTTGGTCATCTGGGAATTTAATCCTTGCTATCATATTTTAGAGGTTGGTAGCTCACTTGCTAAGGCGTCACTCCGAAGCAGCGATCTACTGTCCGCGGTTTCGTATGCTCATGGCTATATTTATTCTTCTTGTTGTGTTTTACGAGCATAATACCATTGCTCCACTAATTAAGTGTCATATCATAGCTTTAGAAGTGACTGGGCACTAGACCAGCGCTTCAGAAAAAAGTGTGGCACAAAGAATAATGGAATAATTAATATCATAAGTGTCTCCCTACTGCCATAGTTAAGCATTTGCTTCAAGGAGTAATCCCCTGAGCTTTGGCATTATCATAGAAAATTAAACAATCGTAAATGAATGCTTCTATGAGAAAATATTATCGTTGGATAAAATTTACAGCTAACAAAATTGTAAATAAACATCAATAATCTCATAGTGCAAGTATAGTTCTTAGTTTTCTTGAGTTCTCACTCACTTGGAAAGTAAATGCCTCTGAGTTGAGTCAGGTTCGCACTATGAGCAGATGTCTGATGAAAAACAGTGCATACTTTCGAAACCTTTAAGTTAAATTTTAATATTTGATCGTCCCGCAATCAAAATACGATTCCTTTTCTGGTCTTTTGCTGTGTCAGATTACGTGTTTACTTGAAACTATAAAGTTGATTCTCAAAGATACTTTATTCAATAAGTCTTGCAATCACTCAGCAAGCATTATCTATGTTATACATTCCGGGTCATGCAGAGGTATGATCGGCCGCCGGACCAAGCTTCAATACGTATTCCCCATAGATGACCCTTGCCAGCCTAGGACAACCAATGTTAGAAAGAAATGAACCGGGTATGTATCTGAAATGCTTCCATGCATTATGCAAATGGGACGTGCACATTAGGAGATAGGAGTGCGGAAGGAAGATATTTTCTTACGAAGTAAAGAAAATCTTTTTTACACACTTAGAAAGTAATCATCAGTGAAGTATTTTTTCCACATTCTCTATTGTGTAATGGAAACCTATGATCATACAATTGTTTATTTAAATATAATACTTGTGTTTCCCTAACAATTCATAAAATCGGTATAAGGGAAAGTTGATTGTTTAACCTTTGATTAAGTTAATAAGAAACTGTGCGTTATGTTTTCAAATAATTCTAATAATTCCTACTTTTTTTAATTCTATTAATTTTCTAATTATTCTACTTTTATATCAATATGTTATTCAAGCAAGGAACAAACGAATCTTACATATCATAGTTGAAGGTGCCGCTACTTTTATCCAAGCAATTTGCGTATTGAACAAACTCCTCACTACAGCTTTGCTTCACTTTCTTAAAAAAATTTCTAGCACAAGAAGTAACCGCTTTTCCTTCATTGAGACATTTTCTTGGATCATTTAGCTCTTGCCGGCACAGCATAAACTCCTACGATATTTAAATTGAGAATATCAAATATTCGATACATAATTATGTAACAATTATTACTGTTAAACAAGTGTAATTAGATGGTTTTGTGGCTTACATTATTTTGTGTTGCGCAGTCTTTTCCTAGATGAAAAGCACCAGCATTCAAAGCTGAAGTTGAGAGATTTACTTCCGGAACATCTAACTCGAGATCCGTAGGAAGATTTACTTCGTTCGACACCACCATACTTTATCTCACAATACAGCTCCACTGACAATATTGCGATTCCCGCGAGCTCCAAGCAGTGGATTTCATTCACAAAGTCAAAGATGTAAACTATATGGATTGGAAATGTGATTTTCCGTGCGGCACCCAAAGATATAGAAGAGGTGGATAGGATTGTAGATTTCCATTCTACGTCGACATGACGCAGCCAAGCACTTGACATTTGTGACGATGGAAAGTTGAATTTCGATTTGAATAATGTCAATTACATCGTTAAATAAAAGTGAATTTAGTGAGTGAAATCGTTTGTAGATCCGCGTGTTAGCTCTTGTGGTGGAAGGTTGTAGCCGGAAAATTGCTGAGAGATTTGCTTTTCTCCGAAGGACGGTCTTTCTCTGGAATTGATAATACGCGTATCAACGTGTCGTAAACTGCGGTTTCGTGTCGTTGCGTTGTTTGAGTCACTTATGTGTTTTTGTGTTGTCAAGAGTAAAAATTTGAGGTCAAACCCACCATAAACGGGTGTTATCGTAAACCGATGGCTGATACGCAGCGTTAAAAGCCAACCCAATCCTCGTCAAACAGGATTTAGTATTTAAAAAAAAAAAAAAGAAATCGTTTGTATTTCGATTACAACAACTGAGTTGAATTGTAATCTGCAAATGGTCATTGGGCGTTTGGCATTTATATAACAGAGCAATGCTATCAACTGCGGACGCATTGGAAGCAACAATAACTCGCCCTATGCATAACAGGAGTTGTTGTTGTTCCCAATGCATCTGCACTGGTTAGCATTGTTCTGTTATGAATAAAGGGAGCAAAAAAACGCGCCTTTAGTTAAATTTAACTTGGTTCTTTCGATGGTGTTGGTTAATTAAATAAAAAGTGTATCTAATTTCACGTGAAAATAATCTTCGGAAAAGTTTTTTACAATTCAAGATGAAAGTTCAAGAAAGAGAAATATTGGAATTAATATTGCATATTATATTAAAATGCGTTTCGCATACTGGTAGAAACCACACTCTCAAAAAAATGTAATGCTGTATATCGTTTAAATTTTATCTTATTCTCTCGTTAAAATTAATTCAAACCCTAACTACTTAAGCTGACGTGGGTCAATTCTTTGAATTTTTGGAACCAAATATTTTAAATTTTGCCTTCAGAAGCTAGATATATGTATTTCAATTTCTTGACGGATATCGATATTTTGAGGGTGATCTGCCCTCTTCTTCAGTGTTTTCTCCTTCAGGTGTCAATAATGCACTAAGTGCTTAGTTTCTCTGATAATTTTACCCCAACATATCTCCCTCTTCCTGTAGAACCAGCATTGGGACCGGTTTTGGCAAAATCAAGTCACTGGCGGGAATTTTCATCTTTCTGCCTTTCTGTGATTGTTTGTAAAATTATTTAAAATAATTCTTAAGTCTAAGAAATGAAAGATGCACTTATCTTCTATTTATTTAAATGTTTAATCATCATAGCGTTCGAATATACACCCCTTGAAAACGAATTAATTTGTGAAGCTCTTGCCATACTGAAACTTCCTCAGATGCTATGAAGTGGTAGCGTGTCTGCGAATATTTATTTTGAAGGGTTTTTTCTCACGTGCCTGCCGTAGCTACAGAGTCGTCTGCACATTCTTAAAAGTCCATGTGTGAATAGTTTTAGTAAATGTCAATAAACTCTGCAAATTTCAGGATGATCCAATGTTTCTGTCAAAAGTTATGACAAATCGAAGTATGGAAAAATATCATTGCCTACGTTTGGGCACTCAGTGCCCACAAAATATGCATGTAAGACATGGCAATATATTTGAGTTTATCACATTGGAGATATTAAATGAAACTTTAGACAATGTTTTAGAGAAAGTGGGCCCTTTTCTTCAATATCATACGGCTACCTGTACTAAAAAACTTCTCTAAACCCTGGAATGGTACCCATGAGTAATTTTTACTCACATGCGGTATATATTTCGTCGCGCATCAGCCGGTTGGCCACTATGACTGCCATGAGACTAGAAGCCATATAATCTTTTTATGTTTACTGATAAAATAAAAAAATTACATAATACTAGTGTTGCCTTCTTTTTAGTAAAAACATGTGCCTAAAATCATCCAAAAATTTACCGTACCATTCTAGGGTTAACAAAATCGATCAAAATATAAGGGTCTACGCGTATTTTCAAATAGTCGAAAAAATTAAATATGTTTTATTACACATAATAACTTTTCCAAGAAAAGAACAATAGGTGCATTTTTTTTGCTCCCCTTACCCATAACAGAACAATGCTGACGCATTGGAAACAACAACAACTCCTGTTATGGAAAGGGGGAGTTGTTGTTCCCAATGCGCCAGCATTGTTCAATTATAGATAGGGGGAGCAAAAAAACACGCTTAATATCACAAATACATGTTTCCTGTACATAAGACGTCGACAATAGCGGTAAATTCCAACCATCAATCACATTTCAAATTAAACGAAGAGGAATTTAAGGCATGTAATTTAAATGACAAAGTATATACTATATATGACGAAGAATACATATCTATTACCTATTTTGCATAGGTAATAATGTATTCTGAAATATTCAATAAATTCTTTTCCTTGATGATGTATATATATATATATATATATATATATATATATATATATATATATATATATATATATATATATACATACATTTATATACATACATTTATTTATACTTAAATAATAAAACAATGCTGTTAATATTTCGAATCACAAGCTTTTGTTTTCGTCCAAATCCATGTAAATGATTATCCGGAAATTTTCTTGCATTGCAACGTGGCTTGTTCAATAGCCCCAGCGACTGCTGATCGAAAACCTGCAATGAATGAAAATAAATTTATACTAAATAGTTAATGCGGGTGCTGACTTATTCTGAACGTTTTTTGTGCATAATATGTTAAAATATTTAACGCTTACATTAGTGAACGGAATCAAAATAGAAAAAACTCTAGCGCACCAGAACCGCTAGAAATACTAATGTTCGATGAACAATAGAAGAACCTGCAGAACTTATTTTCATTGTAAATGTTCGCGCTGACAACCCTTTGGTAGCATCAAAGCCAATAATATATCACATCAGCCTAACATTTAAATCAGCCCACCCTGCGACAATCGTTTCGATCCGATGCCTGCATTGAAAGTTATAGGGGTAAAAAGAAATTTAGGTTTACCACTCGCAAAAGTTTTCCAATTGTCGAAATCTTAGTTTTTGTTGTTAATTTCAGTTGTATCTGATTATCTGGACATGAGTTCTCATGAACAGAGGCTTCTGATACTGAAACTATAGGCAAATTGGGGAAGTTTTACCGTTCTTGCCCGATGTAGGATTTCAAAAGTTTTACTTTGGCTATGCAGACAAAGCATAAGATTTATATATGAGTTGTTTTTTTTCTAAAAAGCGAGTTTTTCTGGAAATTCGATGATTTAGCGGTTTTCATATTCAGTGCTTGCTGTAGCTACAGGGTTTTTTTTTCATTTTGTAAGCTTAGTTTATTTTGAAAATTATTTGCCGATAGAATTATAGGAATATTTACAATATCGCTAAAATGGCCGTCGGCGCCAAAGGGTTAAAACTAATTAACATTTGGTGAGACCTGGGCCTGTTTATCCTAAAAGTTTCAGGTCAATCGAATTGCGCGTTTTCAAAATGATTTTAATACTAATGTTCTTGGAACATTAGTAAAAATTTGGCATTTCAAATGAAACTTAATTTATACTTACATTTTTTTTCCAAATAACTCAGTCCGGCAGCTGTTGAGCCACCAGGACTAGCAACGTCATCTTTCAAGATAGCAGGATGAAGATTTGAATGATGGACCAGTTGCCCTGCTCCGAACACAGTTTGCGCACCGAGACGATATGCGATATCCCTCGGCATTCCCATTTTAACAGCAGCATCTGCCAGTGATTCTATAAATACGAACGTGAATGCTGGTCCACTGCCTACTAAGGCCGTTGCTACATCCAATAGGGTCTCCGTGATTTCCTCGCAGCCTCCGACTGATTGCAAAATTGCCTTTGTACACTCCACGTCCTTACTGTTTGTATTGGAACCTTTTGCATAAACAGAACATCCGGCACATACGCTTATTGAAATATTTGTCATAATCCGAATTATTCGACAACTTTCCTGAAGGTGCTTTAAATAGAAGAAATCGAAATCACGGAATTAGAAAGCTGGAGGTCATCAACTTACATATAGCTCACATCAGTATGTATGTGTATACTGAATCTGTCAGCCGATTACCTTTATCGCTGTTTTATAATGAAAACAATATTTTTTGACTATCTTAATTTTTGAATTTACTGACAAAGGTTGTTTATGAAGAAACTAAGTAAAAACGTTTTGCTATACAATGCAAATTTAAATATTATATTAATTATGATGTTGCAAGAAAAAAACTGCATGGCACTTTCCCAGGTGGAGCTTAGTTTGGGAGGACGGTGGGGTTAAACGATTTTGTAATTTTTAAGACTTGTTTGGCTTTTTTATCCCGTAGCGTCTGTAATATACATTCTAAGGTGAATCATGTAACCTTACCAGTTATTTTTCAACAAATTCCCTACGCTTATTCTATCAAAAGCTACACGGTTTCAAATTTAAAAAAAAAGTTTTAATGCATTATATATACTCATACATGGATACATATATAGAGAATTTTTTTTTCATATTGGAAATAAATTCAAATTATTGATAAATTGTAGCCTTTGCCCATCATGTCAAATTGAAATTTTCAAATCTCCTTGTTGCACAAGAACGGCAACCCATGACCAAATTATCTCTGTTTTCACCACTCAAAACTTCTGTTCGCGAGAACTCATGATCGGATAATCCGATCAATATGAAATTTACACAGCATGTTGGTACTAACCAGGACCAGGTCCAGTAGAAGTGATTTTTAAAAATATGCACATAACAAAACATACCTTTGTAAGCTCAGATATTTTTATTCCCATCGCCAGAGATAAAAATAATTTTTGTGAACTGGCAGGCTTTACTTCTTTCAAGATTGATGCTACCATATCGGGTTTTACCGCAACGAACACAACTTCGGACCGACTAACGACAGAAATATTATCTTCCAAAGCGACGTTACCTAAAGCCTGATTTAAATAATCAAAAATCTTATAAGAATAATATCAAGCTTTTAATTTACTTGAAGGTTTTTCCGACTTTCAATGTCATTTGGATGAATACTTGCTGCAAGCGACCTCCCTTCAATTAATCCTGAAATTAAAAACAACAAAATATTTTACATACATATAAAGCGAATCAATTAAAATATGAAAGTGCATATGATATCAGCTTGGAACACGATTTACTGCAATTAACAATACTAATTTTTCATTAACTTACTCATTTACAGTTTTCATTCTTGCATTAACGTTTAAAACGAACACATGTGTCTTTCATGGCAATTTTGTTTCAGGGCATTTTTGTCAAGATTTGTCAAGAGCAGTTTCTACTGGAACTTCTGCTACTGGACACGTTCCCCGGTGGCGGATAGGGGCAGCCCGCTATAGTAAGACGGCTTCAGAGAACTATTAAGTTAGGCTCGGAGTGCAGTTTAGCTGTGTGGTCACTGTGATATAAGATGACTTCACTGGTGCATCTGGCTGTAGACATTTAATTCTCTCCATCTTATGGCTTATAGTTAACGAAAAAGTAACGGCAAGCAAGATAGGTTGCGACCCGTAGCCTCATCTGAAAAACTGAAGCTCAAATTATAGTCCGAAATAGGTAAACGCAGGCGAAAGCAAATGCAAGAGCCTAGAGCTAAGAAAAAAACAGTGATGATAAAGCCCGCCCAGGGAAAACTTACGCAAAGGTCCTTCAGCAGATCCATGGAAGCGTGATCCCAAGCAAAGTAGGGACAAAAGTACTTCAAATAAGAAAGACGGCGAACGGCGGAGTGCTAGTGATACTCGCGAAATGCGAAGATATCTGTATGTTTGGTGAGATTATTCAAACGTAGGGGCCCTCGGAGAGGTTAAAAAACTGGTTTTCAAGGCCGAAATCAAGATCCTTGACCTCCATATCCTTACAACCGAGTGAACTCGATCTCCATAGCCTTACAAGTGCATGGGCTACGATCACACGAAAAATAACTGTAAATAACCAGATGAAAAAGTCGAAGATGTCGTGTTGGCAGATCGAAGAGTGACCATCAGTCATGTATCTGAGGTCACAAGGATCTCGTATGGCATTGTTCAAAGAATCGTTGCCAACGAATTACATATGAAGAAAGTCTCTGCGCGTTGGGGGCCGAGAATGTTAACCGGCGACCAAAAGAAGAAACGAGTCGACATTTCGAGGGTGGAAATGTAATAGAGTATGTAGTTTCCAAATCCGGCATGAACACAACATTTGAAAAAACTAACATTACCGGCGTTTATGATAAGCACGGCAGAATATATGTACAGAATCTATGCAACTGAAATTCATTGTCGGTATACAAAGTACGACAGTAACTGATAAAATAACAGTAATAAAGCAAAGAAAAAAGTTCAAAAACACAGTACCATGTGCGGGGCTTAAACTTATTTGCAAGCAAAATTCTATAAACAAATGATAAAATATTCAAGATTGTTTAACAAGGTTACTCTAATATACCTCAAGTAAAAATATTTTAACTTGACTCCTATCAATAACTTCAAGGGCATATTAGACTTTTTCTTTATATTAGCAACTACATTTTGATCTATATTTGGAATAATTTTTCGAATGAAAATTTTTCTAAAATGCATGCATAATTTTGTAACCGAAATTTTTTACTTTAAGATTCTTTCAATGAAAAATGACTGAATATTGGAAAATACTGACCTGAACGCTGCATTCCTTTAATAAATGCTTGGGCAATTTTACCACCACCAAGAAAACCTATGTTTTGATAGGGTATCATTCTAAATTCACTTTCACCAATTTCTTAACTTAACGAAGTGAGCTTAACAACGATTGAAATATTTCTGATACTACTCGCAGCTACATTAAACATACCGAGTCGTAATGATTAAGCTGAAGAGTGCCACTCACGGTTAATATACTAGCTGAAAAATGTAAGTATCCTCTATTCATATGACATACTCGTACAATGTCGCATTTTGTATTTGAAAAAAAATCAAATTACTTTGTTCAAAATTTGCAATTTATTGCAAATATATATATATATATATATATATATATATATATATATATATATATATATATATATATATATATATATATATATATATATATATATATATATATATATATATATATATATATATATATATATATATATATCAAGGAACACACAAATTTGGTGGGATTTTCTTCAGATCAGGTAGAGACACATTTGTTTCAAAAATACGTTTATATTGAGATTGAACTCTGTAACACAAAAAGAAAAGATTTCCAGCTGGTAATGGTGCAGCAGAGATAAGATTCGTAGCATCATACAAAGTTTAAAAGTCAATCATGTGTGCATTCAGTGATAAGCGAATAGTTTTGCCTATCTGTTTTTCCAGCCTCTAGAATCTGTCTGTTTACAGGCCTGAGATATTTTAAAATAGTAAAATTTCATATTTCTGACCAAGGTTTCTGCAATTAGTATTTTTGAATCACATGTAGTATTTTCGTATTACTGATGTTATATATATATATATATATATATATATATATATATATATATATATATATATATATATATATATATATATATATATATATATATATATATATATATATATGTAACTCATATACATAAAAAAAATGTTAATAGATTTTGTCCGGATTTTCGCTTCCTACTAGAGTAATCAATCATGCTACGAAATCGTTGTAGCTATGACGTAATGGTGTCTGGTTAATTTAACATTTCCAACAAGCGATGCCGATACACACGGAGATTTTACGTACGGATTTTTAACTAAAAAAAAAACACATAAAACGTTTGTTTTTGTGCGTATTTACGTTGTACATATAATAATTGGTCAGAACGATAAATTTGACTAATATTTTCCCTCACACCGGGGTGTACAACTTACGTTTTCCTGCAGACGTTCCATAAGACTGCGTGTGTTTGTTACGACATTTTGACCACTTACTGTGACGTCAGCATTCTGCATGACGGCCCATACTTCTAAAAGGCATTGGTGAAGAGATGGAATTTTACTACAATTTCCTCCAATGTAAATCTTAAGGATATGTCCACTCCATTTCTACTATCTCGTTGGATTGGCTGCAGCAGTGACGGCTGTATAGGTTTCGGCTATGGCTTTAGATTGTGTTTCAGCTTGATTTCAGCAGTAATTTTGTTTGAAATCGTTTGATTAGGATTCGGATATTGGCCATATTTGGTGAACCGGAAAGCTTCTGTACTTTGCCATGTTGACATTGCTCAAATTGTTAATGTAGTCCCAGAAAGACGGAGATGCGAAGAATCCAACTTCATTTACACAGGTGATTTCCCAGAATCTTAATATTTTCCCATTTACTATACTAAATCCTGTTTGGACGAGGATTGGGTTGGCTTGTAAGGCTTGTTTCACACGTACGAGGTTCCATTCGGTTCGTTTCCGGTTGTTACCGAAAACAAACCGAACCGAACGAAACCCCTTCACACATTCATGGTTCCTACATGGTTCATATTAGGTTTTGTGTTTTCTTCCTCGTCGTGACGTCAAATTCATAAAAGTCTTCAAAAATTTCCACACAATCGTTTTTCCATGCTTCCTGCGTCTTAAACTTATCTTTATATTTTGCACAAGTTTTGTCCCACAGTACTACTTTAGATTGAACTGCACAAATCAGCCGATTCACATCCACATTTGATAAATCGCTCATTTTATCAGAAAAATTGCGACTGATAATTTCAAAAAATTAGAGGTAATAATAAAATTAACTAAAACTGACTAAACTAACTAGGTAAAACGTCTAAATATCTCAAATAAAGAGATCCAAACTGATAGCTTATTCATTTTAAAGAAATACAAATGATCCAATCAGGTTAAAACCGAAACTAAACCGTGCGTGTGTGAACGCCTTGTTTGCTTTCTGTTCCCTGGACACGAATTCAGACCTTATAGAAACCTATTCGTGCCGAGGGAGTGTTCGATGCTATACGGGTTCTATTAGGTACCGAATAGAAACCGAAGCATCGTTTCACACTTGCCAGCTGCGACCGAAAACGAACAGAAAATGAACCGAACCGAATGGAATCTCGTGCGTGTGAATCAGGCCTAACGATATATGTCAGCAATCGAGTTGCGATACCACCAAGGTGTAGGGTTGACCTTAACAGTTAGAACTTAATGCTAATAACAATAATTCTTAGATATATTTTTATAAACAATGTTATACTTAAACGTGGTAATGATAGCGCAAATATACAGGTTACAATATATGATTTACCCAGATTCTTTGACTGTTAGCCTTCAGGTACAAATTGAAAACTTAAAAACGGGGGAAAACCCAATTTTGTTTAATTTTAAATGGGCAGCATGAATAACATTGCCTTGATTATTTAATAAGAAATGTCTAAATTTGCCATGTCTACGAAACTAGCTAATTCAGTTAGTGTTCTCTATTATGCGTAACCAAGATTGAATCAACAGATTTGTAATGTCTGAAAATTCGGAACTTATCTCTGATTCTGGAAGATCTTTAACAGAAAAAAATTTAATGATCGCCTTCTAAGATATTGCAAAATTTACATAAAGGACCAGCAATTAGTTTAATATTGAATAAATAAATGATAATTGTTAAAGCAGTTGTTAACAAGGAGTCTGTTTAGTTACTTGGCAGTGTTAATTTTGAAATTACATTTTTTGAACCATAACAGATCTTCGCAGCTTAAAAATGCCTTAGTCATGGAGCTTTATTAAGCTCGATTAAGCCTTTTCTATAGAACTCTCCATTCCTCATTAATAGTTGAATCCACTCGCCGGGTTCATAATTTGTACTGACCTCTATACCAATGTCCTTTTTTTTGCATCTGAATCAACCTGAGTCATATCTCTTATATTTTTATGTTCCGGAAGCCACATAACTTTGGAAATGGACCGATTAGCAGACATACATACGTTGTAGATTCTGTTAATGATTGATTTATTACTGGGATTGTTGCTAAGTTCAATGCAAGCTTGATTTGAATCAGCAAATACTATTGTTTCTTGCTGTTGAGAGCTAATACCAGAAGAAATTGCTCTGAATATTCCCACTAATTCTGCATTAATGATAGACGTTTGGGCATTGAAAGCATGTATTTCTGAATTTTCACTATTGAATCTCCTGATGGCAAAGTGTGGCCATTTTAAATTTTCAAATAATGCTACATGGCTCCGAAAAAAATTCTAAAAGCAATACGAAATTGCAGAAATTGATGCTTAACACAATTTTGTGGCAACAAATTTAAAAATCAAGTAGCTTTTCGATTAGCTTTATTTGCAAACAACAAAAAATAAAAGTTAATTGGATTTTTTTTAATCATCCCGCATAACTGGCAAACATTGTCACAGCTTTCTATTAGTTTTACTAAAAATTTGAATGCTGATAAAAAGCCCTTTTTTAATGCTAAATAGGTGAAATTGGTGCTAAATTTAGCTTTGAAAATCCTAAATTGGCCACACTGGGCAGAGCCCACGCCAAGGCAGAATTTTGCTCCACCTGAGAAGAAGAAAAACTGATTGATTGCTATATTCTGAGCTCTCTATGTTACCAATATCTCTAAAAACACCAATACATTTTTCTATTGTAATTAAATTAGTTGGTTTGGCAACCGGTAAGGATACTTCTACTCTATCAAAGGTGCTTTTATATTTATTGTAAATAATAGAATAATTGGATTCAACTTTACTAGTGATAAAGTTTAGAAACAGGTCACGATTGGACATTTTTACTTTCATGAGTTCTTTAGACAGCATATAGCTGGCTCTAAATCAAGTCGCAAGCTCATTGGCAATATCGAAAGTTATATTAGCCGTTTGATTTGCTATTATTGCTATTTTAAGCATATTCGGTTGATTGTTCCTATTTAAGTTGACCTATCCACCCACTCTCAATCTAGCATTGGCATTGTTGTACAAACCGTGATGAGTCTGTTGGCCTTTTAATGTGAGGATAAAGCCGTTTAGTTTCTGTTTTGAATTTATTACTTCGCCAGCCATAGTGTTAAGGAAATTCGGAATATTGGCCTAGTTCCTGAAAACAATATTCATATGGGTGTTGGAAATGAAAATTGGGTCTTCTGGAAATTATGCTGGTGGAAAGTATTTAGAATGTTTGAGGTTAGTATTTTGTTAATTATCGTGTTGATCTTAGCTCTGGCCACAACTGCTAATATAATATAGCTGATGAATGTGTCATTTGATTTTTTTGACACAAAATTTTCAAATGCGACCTGTTATTTGAAAGAATATCTTTGTTCAGGTTCTTTGCTACGAAAGTTTTATTTTTGTTTCTGTAGAAAAAGACATTGCTTTGAGAAGAGATGTAAAAGTTTGTTGCTACGTTTTCTTTTTTAAATGATTGCCGAGCAGTTATTTCGACCATTGAAGAGACCCCTCATAATGTAGAGACATGTTGGAGAGGCGAAAGTGATGATTTTGTTCATTTCAGCTATGACCCGAAGTATAACAAAATGAACAGAATACCAGGTTTTCCCTAAAATTAATGACTTTAATTGCCACAAATTCGAGAAAGGAGTCTAGATAAAACTAATTATAGTCCAATGTCTTCCTTGAAAAGGATGTAAACAGCTCAATTATTGAAATTTCTATATTTAGATATTCAATTCTTATTAAATTGGAATTATTGTATTCATTGATTGCAATGTTTCTGATATCAAAGTAGTATTAAAGTTTCTATTAATGTGAAATTCAAAATTTTCTAAATTTTTGTACAGGATGTTATCTCACACCACTAAACGCGAACAAAAATGAGAAAGATTTGCTTCGGCTATAAATTTGCAAACATGCATTGTGCTCAGTCACAATATAATCAAAATATAATCTATCTGAAGTCCCAGTTCTGTTTTTATTACCCAAAGTGAAGACTTATAAAGACTGAAACTTTTTTTATTATTCATTATCATAAACTCGACCGCGAAGTGCAAGATCAAAACTCCTTTATTTATTCACTATTATTATCTCGAGCTTCTTGAATTCATAGAATCAGGCCCGAGGCTGTTTATGTGTTTACATTCCTAGTTCGAAACTTCATTACAAAGAAGAAGAACATGAGGCTCTCCTACCAAGACCACACACTTTCCTTAAATCTTCAAAAATGTCTTCCTGAAAAGCAAAAGTCACCCACTTAATAGAATTCGTAATAGAATTCCTTTCAAATATATATATATATATATATATATATATATATATATATATATATATATATATATATATATATATATATATATATATATATATATATATATATATATATATATATATATATATATATATAATATATAATATTTATATATATTATATAATATATATATATATATATAATATATAATATATATATATATATAATATATAATATTTATATATATTATATAATATATATATATATATATATATATATATATATATATATATATATATATATATATATATATATATATATATATATATATATATATATATATATATACATTTCATTTTTTCTTTTTTACAGGCAAAAATAACGAACTGATAATTTCAACACAAAGAAAAATAGGATCAAACGAGCTTTGTCGACATTTCGTTAAAACTATTTTGTAAAGAATGTACGACTCAGATGAATTAGATACTATTGCAGATGTTATGGGATTGCGTTCGCAAAATAAATTAAACACATTTCGTGAAATGTGGTACCATATATTTCTATGGACAGTTTTCTCATCAATATTTATGCATACATGTGCTGCTTTAATTGCATTTATAATGCTGCGTAAACATAAATTTGGCAAATTTTTCTCTCTCTCCATTTTGATCGTGGGATTGGTTCAACCAGCAACAAATGGCATTGTAAGTAGTGCCACTATCGCCTTCGTTCATCGTGCGTCTAATTTATACATATCACCCGTAATTGCAATGATTTGGGGCGTTGGACATACCATTATCTCTGGCTGTCTTGGTTTTACTAGAATACTCGCCACACTATGAATTCGTCGTTTTCATCGATTTGTAAAGTGATTTATATTATTATGCATTTATTGCTTTGTTTAACAAATCCACAAGCTTGTATATAATAATACTGCGTGTATATTTAAATATAAATATCTGAAAGTACTTTCATGATTCATTCAAAATTCCAGATCCATTCTGTTCCATTTAAAAAGTTAACCAAGGTAAGTTGTTTTAAGTGAAGCCGTCTTGTTGTTGACACTAAACAAATTGTAATACGCATCTTTTTGTTGTTCTCTTTAAGTATCTGGTTGGCAACGAAGTCATTTTGTTATTTTCCGTTAGATGACTTTAGTCGTTAAGTTGTAGGAGCTACTACATAATTGACTTCGCCTTCTACATGAGATGAAAACACTTGGGTTATATTCAACAACTTACTTTATTTACTATAACGAATGACTGCATCGCGTATACGCTAGGAGCGTGTCAACGGCATGACTATGTTGGTGGGTTGCTCAAAACTAAGTCATCTTTCTCCGTTGCAATGGTGGCAGCGTGATGCGGGAACGGCCAACTTTGTAGTCCCTACAATATTCTACCAAGTGTCTGCAAGACACTGACAACTTGCTGATTTGATGCGTTGACGATGGCTGCTGTTGTGCCGTAGATGGCTATGTGGACCATGGCTGCTGGGCCGTAGAGGGGCATGTGGACAGCGTTGCGAGCTGGGGCAACGTATTGCGTGGAGACGGCAAAGCGTGCTGCTGCGGCATACCAGGAAACGGCGCCCTCTTGCGGGGTAGCGTGAGAGGTATTCTGCATAGCGGGAAATGACGCCATCTTGCGGGGTAGCGTACAGAGTTATCCTGCATATCGGGCCTCGTAGCAGCAAGCTAGTATGGCTGCCGTGGTCGTTGTCCTTCATCGGGATGTTGTTTCGTTCGGCATGTTGTTCCTCATCAACGTCACTAATATAGGTGACCTACTTGCAGTCTAAACACACTCTTTCAAAATTTCGCAGCACTAAACTCACGATCACCAAGGTATGTTCTTTTGGGCGGATTGACTTCGTCTTCTACACGAGATGAAAACACTTGGATTATGTTCAGCAACTTACTTGATATACTATACCGAATAAGTGAATCGCGTGTACGTTGCAAGCGTTCCAACTTTAACTCTTTTAGCTAACATAATATTCATTGAATTTGAAATATCAATAAAATAAACATATCAATTATACTTTGATTGCAAATATTGGCAAAATATTTACTAGCTAGTATCAAATTAAATTCTACTTCAAATCAGTTTAAGTCATGAAAGCAATCATCGAATTTGTTGAGTCGAAATGATTGCTGTAAACTGATATCGTTCCCGTCCACCAGAAATTCATTTGGGGAGCTTCTCTCACACTTAAAATTTTGGCAATGCCGCAATGACTTCAGGCATTTGTCTCATAACTATTTCAATTTTCAGCAAACAAAATATTTTCGGGCTTAAAACAGAAAATTCACTTAATCTTACAAATTTCGGAAATGGCTACGTATTTTACAACTACAAGCGAATTCAACTACAACCCGCTTTACAAGTTTTACAACTGGCTGCTTTGACGCGAATGCGAATCACACTGATAGGTTCTTCAAATGCGAGAAGCTTAACTTATTCATGCGTTGAAAGACATTTAAAACAACTTGGTTACGTTAGTAAGATCGATATTTAGGTTCCTCACAAATTGAACGGAATTCATCTCACGAAACTAAATTCCATTTGCGATTCACTGCTGCATATTATTTTTATTGTATTCCGTAATAATTGAACTACTACTGCAAAACGCTGGCAGTGATATCTAAAATAACTAACTTTCTTTATTATCTTATATATTATTTATGAAAATGCATGTACTGAAACTTTTCTAGCGAAAAAGAGAATGTTATGGCATCTTTTTTTTTGTGTTTGAAAAAGACTCAGCTATCTTCCTACAAGGTACATGTCTTAGTGCAGATTCCCAATTAGCCGTTGTTTTGATATCTAACAAAATATCTGTCATTTGATTTAATGTAAGAGACTTCCCTGAGCCAGGTCGCCATTGAAGAAACCTATCCAGTGGTAAACGACGCATACGTAGTCCTTTTTTCTTTGCTTTGGCCAGTGATAGAGGTTCATTATTAACCTATAACGGGAAACCAAAAGTTATTTGTGGTCACATATCAACTTTATTTTAAAAACTAGCTGAGGACAACACGATTCGTAGGGTTTTTATTGGAACACCTATGCGATTTTCTACATATATTTTAGAAGACGTGCATTCAGAGACTTTTATTCTATTTTCTTGTGATTTGGACTTTTTGCCGATAAATATCTTCAAAACTAGATGCACATATATCTTAAAAACTAAATACAACACATCTTATATGCAAATGTACACGAATATCGTATATACTAAATTAGTTTATCAAAATACATTCTTATGGACTAGATCTGGTGCATACACAAGTAGCTTCTCTGCTAGCTCAATTCGACAGAAAGCAATTTAGAACTGACCATGAATAGTGGAACGTTTGATCCTCTGTCTTATTGACAGACACATTAAAATATATTGTAATAGTTTAAAACAAAACATATTCTTGATATGAAAACTGATTTTCTTTTTACTTTTTCGGGAAGGATTACTGCTTCAATGACATTGTTAAGTAATTATTTTACACATAATTTTTGTTATTTCGTGATTCCCGCTGGTCGTGATTTCGGAATAGTATTTTTAGATATCAAGTTAAATTATCAAGTTTTTCGGTTATCAAGTTTTTTTTACCGGTTGGGTAGCAAACACTTTACCTTTCTTCTTTGAAGTTTTATTTTTAAAATTAGTTACTTTAACGATTCTCTCAATTACTACACTTGGTTGTTCATTATAATTTTTGGTCATAACGAAACATCTAGTGTTCAAAACTGTAACTTCCTCGTCTCCTTTTGTGCCTCGCCAGCTCCTTCTCTAAAAGGTTATTCATTGTCTCTATTCTAACATAACATTTTGATGTTGCACTTCTGTATACCTCTGTTGCTTTCATAATTGTCCTGTAGCTCTTCGCTTTCATTTCGGGACCGCGAAAATTCCCTCTTATCCTTTTTGGGTGGAGGACGAAGGATTTCTCTCACTAAATTCATTTTCATTCAACGAATTTAATGGAAATTTCAAATCAAATTAAATTTCCAAACGTCGGAAATGTTAATCGTTCGTTTTCGTAAATGTTGAGGTCATCTCAAATTATTATACACAAGCTCTTGGTGCACATCGAGTTTGTCCAGTAAATTGGAAAACTAATAAAGCTAACTTTTCCGACAGATGCTGGACACTGCACAACCGTAGGTTGCTTCGCAATGTGCACCAGCAGTTAGCATTAATGATTTTCATATTTAACTTGAAATAGACCACTTTCACTTTTCCACTTTTTCGTACATTCGTAACATTTTGTTATAAAATTCAACTGAGCATGCGCGTTACACTCCGCATTATATAGTCACAGAAGCCACCCCCACTACTCACACATTTCAACATTTGAGTTTGGTAGCTCTGTTCGCTGAGGTTTCAGTGGAAGGTAGCGATCTACCGCCCGCGGCTTCGAATCCCGCCGTATGCTCTTGGGTATTTTTGTTCGACTTATTTTGTCTTAAAAGCCGGGGACTGGGTATAAGAACAGCGCTCCTCTAATGAGTTAAGGGTCACATCATAATTTTGTTCCGTGGCTGGGAATAAGACCAGCGGTTTAAAAATGAAAAAGTGTGGCCCCTAATAAGAACGAATGGATTAGATAGTATTGGCTTATCCCACATCTACCTTCCTACTGCCTTGGCTGAGTATGTACTCGCTTAAAGAGGGTAATCCCCCGAGCTTCGGCATTATCAACAACAACAAAAAAAACCACATCGCGATACTAAAATTCTTACATCTAAGTCTGGGGAAAGTGGTCTGGCGATTCATGAGAATGACTGGGTTGTATCGGCGGTTTATCCCTAATTTTGCGATAGTATCATCAGCCCTAACGGATCTGTTGAAGGGTAAGCGCTCGTTCCAGTGGACAGACGCTCCAAATAATGCATTCTTAGAGGTTAAAAGACCGTTCATTACGGCAACAGTATTAACCAATGCCGATTTTTCCCGAAGATTCTTTATTTAGTGTGATGCTAGTGCCACCGGGATCGGGAGCGTCCTGTTCCAAAAAGATGATGATGGAGGAGAGCAGACAATCGCTTTTATGTCTCTAAAGCTTAACGCTGTGCAGCGCAACTACAGTGTTACTGAATTGGAATGCTTAGCTGCGGTGCGGAGCGTTAAGAGATTTAGAGCATACATTGAACGGCTGCCTTTCAATATCATCACTGACCATGCTAGTCTTAAATGGCTCATGGGACAACAGGACCTTACCAGTAGATTGGCTCGCTGGAGTTTGAGGTTGCAGTCTTTTGATTTTAGCATCGAGCATCGAAAGGGAACTCAAACCGTCGACAAAAAAGAAAGTTTAAACGTTGGCGGGGAAAATTGTTAAAATTTATTGGGACTAAGTGAACAGTTATATGTTGGATTATTGGAAGAAAAGGGAGTAATTGTAACAAGATAGAGATTGAAAATTTTGAAGAGGCGGTTTGAATTTGTTTCGTTTATGAACCTGTGGTTTTGCTTTAATGGGAATTTTTTGAGTACCAATTGCTGATTGAAATGAATGCATAATCTAAATTGAAGATAAGTAATAAGATGCAGATTCTTGGCGGAAGGCAAACTAGATATTGCTATAGCAATTGGTTTTTTTTTCAAAATAAAAGACAAAATTTTCATATTTCCCTTTCAATTTTAGTTAGTATCATACAGCGAGCAAAAAGTAGAGTAGATAGGAGAATTCATTTTATATATATATATATGTAGAAATATGAATTTTGAAAACTATATAGCCGATCATGTAAATATCGCAGAGTTTCTAAAAATAAATATTGCAAAAACATTCGCTTACCTTATCAACCATGCACCCAATTATGTAAATATCGTCGTAATTAAATTCTGTAAGCACTTCATTACAATGAGGAGTTAAATAAACAAGCTTTTCCTTTGGAAATACGGATGTGAAACATTGTTCGTACAAATGTAATGGAAACCACGGCTCCCGAACAGTTGGTATGTGTTTTTCAAAGTACTGCATAGTTGTCCCATCATAGTTCACATTACAAAAATGAATATCAAATGGTTCTAAGTGTTTTCTATTTGCAGCAAACGAGAGCATAAGTTGCTTTGCTGCGTTAATACCTTCTCTTTTAGTCATATGCTCATCATAGGAGCAGTCAAAGATTAACTTGGGCCCGTAACGCATTGCCTGAATAAGCCTAGAATGGAGAAATTATGTGGTCGTATAGTACTATTGAAAAACTATAACGGTTATATTATTACATTATATATATGACCTTACAGTAACTTATAAGTAAAATTGAGATGTAAAGAATTTTTTCCTCTCACCTATACATCAATCAATGAAGATGATTCGTTTTTTCCCTAACCCACTCTAAATAAACATTTTATAGTTCACGAGTTAATCTCATTCTCTAGAAAATAGAAAGACGAAAATATGTACATGAAATGCTGAAATAAAGAATTTTTAGATGCAAACTAGCACCTCGTATCGGAGCAGCACGGTTCAATGTAACTTTCGTTTGAATAAGTAACAGTAATTTTGTAATCGCTTAATTAAGAATGGTTTTTTATTTTATTAATCTAACGAACAAAGTAGCCTTTAAAAATTGTTTAGTTAAACACCTTCCAAAAATTAAAGCTTGCTGCGCTGTGCTTTCAACAATATATAAGAACTTCTCAGGAAACTAAAGTTTCTCTTTTGTTGTGTATTCAAGCGATTGAGAGTGGATAAGCACAGCGAATTTCACTATTCTCATTACCACATAAAAATCTGAGTTTTCTATATAATTTATGTCTTTAATATATATTTTAAGCTTATTTTCGTTTGTTTGAATGAACGAATAATTTGATTTTCTTATACATATTAGAATTTTCTACGTTTATTGTACTGTTTTTACATTTATGCATGTGGTTGGCTATTGAGAACTAGGCCTACAGGGGAAACCACTTTCAATAAACGCATCTATAGCTCTACCACGTAGCGGTAGCTGATTTGGAAAAGAACTGCTAACGAAAACTATAGTTCTGCACATAATTAGGTTCAGACAGTTGGTAACTATCCAGTCAATAGCATTACAGAGCCAAAAATTGGAGAAGAAAAATATTTCTGCTTATCGAAAACTTGAGACAAGAAAATTTTGAGAAAAAAGTGTTATGCTGCATTGCTCGAATGAGCAAATTTCGAGGTTTTTTTTATGAAAATTTCATGCAGAGCAATGCTCAGGTAAATACTTGCAAGTGCTAGTAAAAATGTGCTAAGAATTCACAGTCATTAAAAAAGGGATCAAGAAAATGAAAATCATAATATAGATGGCGCCAAATGATGTTCTCCAACGGGCGGAAATATGCCCAGAAACGGCCCTGTATATATAATCAAGGATTCATATTCGCCTACATATACTCGCAGAGAATCTCAGCAAATTCAAACATTCATTCAATAAACATGCCACTGGCGTTGTTGCCATATTTAAGTAAGAGTTCAAAGAGACTGCTTAGCACTTTAAAGATTGTAAGGTGATCGAGAAGCTTGTCAAGTTAACCGCGATATATCAGATTTTATCTTATGTAGTTTTAAGGTTTGTGTAAATTGAATGGATACGATGCTTTTCTTGTCAGTGCAGTTTTAATTGTTTCGAGTTATTCTTTACTACATATGATGTACTTTTGTGTGTCTAATAAATATGTTTTTCTCAATTTTAGCTCATAAATGTCAGAATACGTAGAAAACTTCTCATCCGAAGCTCCAAGCAAAAAGCAACGATTGACAACTGAAAACGTTGAAAACTTCTCATCCGAAGCTCCAAGCAAAAAGCAACGATTCACAACTTTACCGTCACCAACTTCTCATCAACCAACAATCAAACAACGGAAATTTAAGAAAATACCAGTATACATCGTAGACTACCACAATGAAGCTTTAAACTTCCTATATCGATGTTTGGCCGCCCGTTACCTGCCATTTACTGGCAACATCCTTATACATTTTGATTCACATCCTGACATGGTTATCTCGCGTCATATCAAACCGACTACGGTTTTCGAAAAGGATCATATTCTCGATCAGTTGAGCATTGAAAATTGGATCATGCCAGCTTGTTACGCTGGACATTTTGACAAAATCGTCTGGCTGAAAAATAGCTGGTGCGACCAGATTCCAGATGGAAGCCACAATTTCCATATCGGGGACTACGATAATGAGATGCGAGTCGATATGAATACTGATTATTTCATATCCGAAGGAAACTACTGTGACGCTAGTTTATTAGAAAATGCAAAAGCATTGAATCTAAAAGTAATTACTTTAGACACTATACAGGAAAACTGCCAGCTTTCTGGATCGAAAGAAACTGCAGGAGTTGTTTTGGATATCGATCTAGACTTTTTCAGCACATTTAATCCGTTCCTGGAAGTTTACAAAAATGCTGAGATTTACCCAAAGCTACAAAAAATATACACGTATGATCGTACAGGACCGCCGGATGAAGTGGCTTGTCGACGAAGAAAGCAATTGGATGATCTAGAAGAAGTATTTACTCATTTAGACGTGCACAGATCTTTGTCTGATTTCGAAAACAAATCGATACCATCGGAATGTTATCAGATGATCATTGATCTTGTCGAAAGTGTTATTAGTAACTATCCTGAAGATGAAATCGACTGGATAATGGTTAATGATGCAGGAAATACTAGCGATAATGGTGGTTTACCACATCACAAAAGCAGCAAAGATGAGTTAGAAATTTATTTCCAGAATTTTGAAAAGTTCTTGATTGGAATGGAAATAATGCCAACTGTTGTTACTATCGCTCGATCAGCAGAAGATGAATATTGTCCGAAGGATCAAGTTGACGAAATTCAGAGGCGTGTATTGGAAACATTGCAGAAAGTATATAGCAATCGAATCGTATCGAAACCCATTCTTGCATATAAAGGCGAAGAATGGAATTTGTTGGAGTTATGACGAGGGTTGAAAGTGGATTTGAATAGTTTTTGTGGAAACGTATGGAAATAAAATTTTATAGTATGAAAATGTGGTATCTGTATAGAATCAACCAATAATTCTTTGCAACTTTCACGCTACTTTTTACTGTGCTCTGTTACATACTACATATGGTCTTTTTTCAAAGTGTACTCTACTTTTTTGTCACGCTAGTTTTTAGGGCACTCTATTTTTTGTTAAACTCTAATTTTGCTGTACTCTATTGCTCTTCGTGCTTGATTCGTGCTAAACAGCGAACATTAATCGTAAAGTTCTACACACTAATATATCCAGATAATATATACACTACTAGCTGACCAGGCGAACTTCGTAAATGTCGTTCAATAAATGTTGTTTTAACTTATTAGCTGAATTAGATTCAGTTTTTTACAACAAAAATCAAAATGAAAACTATTTTAATTACATTACGTGGCAGCATGGTATTTGCTTTATTGAAGCGAATCGAAGTGATTTACGCAGGATTGTTGCACTAATATCTGTTAAACTATTTGCTGGATGGATTGCAGTCGGGTCGATTACACTCATTGAAGCACCTTGTGATTTAAAAAAGCATTTCTTCTTCCGCTACAAAGATTATTACGTTGTTAACCTGTACGATAAGCTGGATGATTTCTGATTGTCAATTGAACCGTTTGACTTACTGCTTCTCTTTGCTCTTGCATTTGTGAAGCACGAAGTCGGGCCATATCCAACGTTAATCACTGTAATGCATTCTAGCATCATGCATGAGGCAAATATTGTCAGCAATGCAGATGTAACGCTTGAAAGCTGTTTTCCAAAAAAATGCATCATTTACCTATGAACATTACTCGTAAAAATAAGGGGAAAAGAACTTTCGAGCATACATCGGCTTCGGTGATATTTGCTATATAAAAAGGAAAGATAAAAATCTCAGAGCATTTCAAATCATCACAGGTAAGTAAAAGGTATAGGCTACTATTCATTAAGATTCATGCAGGAGCAAGCTTGGCCGTCGGCCCAAGCAGCAACAGCAACAGTTCCCTCTTATGTGATATGAGAATAGGCTGTTGGATTTTTCAATGGAAGTCGCCTTTAATACGCATTCCACATAGATGACGGCAATATAAGAATATAATGCCGGGCTTACCAAAAAGTATTTTTTATAAAGCTGAAAGCTCGAAGTTGCCAATGTAGCCAGCCTGGGATATCCAATGTTTGAAAGAAATGAGCTTGGTATGGATATGTAATGCGTAATGCTTCCATGCATTACACGGAATGCTTACGGAGAGTATATTTCCGAATTACTTTTACGGGTACTAACGTGACGCTCTTCTCGTGCGATTTTTTGTTTATCTGCAGTGAATTGATTCGTAATATTCCGAAATCTAGTTGCATTACGGCTTCGTGGTGAAAGATTAGATCTTCTGGCCGCCGAATTGTAGATAACACTGGAAAATCGTGGGTCACGTCTGCACAGCTAGCTCAATGGCGTTGGCGTTGCATACGGATTTAAATTTTTTCTCATACAAAATGTATGAGAAAATGAATTTTCTTCAGTTTTTTTTTTAACGAATTTTCCCGATGTTTTTATAGTTATTCTGCTATTCGGGACAGAGACAACTCCAACCAATCAAAGATCATAAAAATGGGTCCAGCCGTTTTTGAGTTATAAATGGTGTAACCCGACTTTCTTTTATATTATACATTATATACACTAATATATCCAAATTTTTTGGATTGTTTCGCATATTTTTTTTCCTTTGCGGATAAATTTATGTACAAGTAGATGGTTTGCTGAAGCATTTTTTTTTACTTGCATCTTTTCAGTCTTTCCATTACCATCTCCACAGCTAATTTTTGTATTAAAAACAAAATACTTTTCAAAGACCGCTTTTGCACTAACGATTTAATGCTATATAACAACCACACTCTCCTACATAAAACCTGAAATCGATTAAAGACGTTTATTTTTACTATTTTACCAATATACACCACCATCGACCTAAGATTAACAAACACTAGACATTCTTCAATAAGAGAACTCGTACTTGACCTTTTTTGTTCATTCAATGGTATTTTGCAGAAACTAAATATCTTCAGAAACAGAAGGCATCCCAAGATTGACTTCAGCGTAATTTAACAGAGTTTTCGCTGCTGCTAAGCAGTTTCAACCGACCACGGCTAACCGCAAAGTTATTTGTTGCCTCATTTGTGAGAAAATTCGATACAAACCCCCAGCTAAATAGCTAGCATAGAAACGAAGTCTCGAATGGAGGCCAGGTGAAAAGTTTTGAGTGCCGTAGAATGTCCATGGTTACGATCGATTTTCTATGGGGCCCGCTTTCGGCCGGTACTTTACTTGATTCTTGCTTAAGGCTGCTACTGATTTAATTGTGAAACTAAACTTAAGTTTCCTTTAGATGGTAATTCTTTGGAGTGAAATTTTTGACAATGGAAAAATGCGGAGACTGATGATTTCTGAAATGACTGTAGACATGTATCAATGCCATCTGCATTTCAATTTCGAAAGCAACCATTCACGGAAAGAAGTAGCTTTTCATGCAAAGAAGTGAATACTACTCTTGCTTAATCTCAAGCTAAATTTTCGCCGAAACAAATTTCACGTGAAAGTTTGTATGAAAATTTCACTTGAAATCGAACACAATACTTTTATATGTACATATGATACGGCCACCGTTTTGGTGGATTGATTTTGCTCACTATAGGCGCGTATATTTGGGATCAAAACCGTCGAGTGTAATCAGATTGTTCACCCTTTACTTTCTAAACCCGTTACTTTCTTTTTTATTCTAATATAATAAATCGTTCTAACGTAGCTTGTTATAAACTAATGATTGAATATGTACCTCATTAAAGAAATTAAGAGCAATATTTAAGTAACTAGCACAAATTATTTATCTTTCTTATTTTTTGGTGTCATTAGTCTTCTTTTTTTGTTATGGCTAGGCCGACCCCGCCGCCAAAGACGAATCCTCCTCATTGATTTGCATACAGTAAGAACAGCACTGGTCTAAGAAGTGAACCCTCCTGCATGCCTATATTGACTAAACGTTCCCGACTGATGCACTGTGATTGTTTTGTCGCAATAAGTCTATTCAATAAGTAGTATTTACCATCGATTAAACATCTTATACATGCCATACTTTTAAAGACGCTGAATTAAAATCAAATGGTCAACAGTGTCGAAGGCCTTCTTGAGATCGATAAAGATAGTTACAGCCATGATACAATAAAAACAAGGTAGCCTATTTCGAGTACCATACGGCGGTCGTTCTGCGCTGGTGACAACTATGAGTGTCTTGCCTTTCAGACAATGTTAAATAGGGTAACTGCAGCTAATGGAGCTATATTGCCATTTTAGTGATTAGATTTGATGATTTGGACTGTGCTTTTAAATGTTCTTGAAAATATGAAAGAAAAAACTACGGTACAAAGCACAATGATAAAAAAAACTCAATAGCTCAACTCAGTAGTGATGAGATCGACTCACTTCAACGATTGATTTAGGGTTTTTTCATGGGCATGATGCTATTCGTTTGTACGTGTGATGTTAGAATGCAGATGTAACTAGCCCGGTAGGGTAATAGATGAAAATTTACATTGAAAAATTCTAATTTAATGAGATATTTATGTGCCTATGCAGATAGGGACAAGTTTAATGAGCTAATTGTGGGTTAATGTTTTTTTAAATATGTGCAAAATGTACGTATGAATCGATATTGAAGGAAATAATTTCATTGATTGAAGTTTTTGTGAGCTGCAATTTCGAAAGTTCCGGTACAATTAAAAATAAAGTTTATATTTTGTTTGCTTGGAAGTACTTCCCAACACTGCACAAAATAAAAATGCTTTAACAACATAGAAACAAGCATTTAACAATGCTACCGGATTGAGTATGGAGTACGACAGGATATAATAAGGGGTGTGTTGCAAATGGGTTATGTAACACTTTCACGAACTAAATGGTTTTTGGTAGGTTTGGAGATCCCGACTGATATTAAAAATTCGAGTCACCTGAAATGATTTTCGGCTCGAGCTCAGGAAAATTAATGAAAATATATATAATTATTTTCTCCATTGTCTATAATACTAAAGATCCCGGTTTTTGCTTCACATGTTTCTTGATTTGAGATATTTGGTCAGGCTGGTGCAATTGCTTCATAGCTAGATGTAATGGGTGATGACTCCGATCGCTTATCCCTTCTGTGCGAACTGATGGGGATGATTCTGAGATCTAGGGTACTTAACAGGTCATTAAGTAATAATTCAAGTAATGGACTGGAAATGTTTTTTTGTTCATACAGTCTACTTAAGGCCTAGAGTCTGTGTTGGTCTATCTAACACGTGGGAACAATTGTAAAATAACCAGGATATAGCGGCATACGATTTGTGATTGAGATCGTTGTCTTCGTAAAAGATGAATGTCTCCCTAATTCTTAATATTTAGCGCGAGTCCTATAGAATGTTCACGTATCCAAATCGATCCATAGTTTTTTAATGAAGTCAAGATAACCTATTCCTGCAGGGGATACATAGATGCAGACGATTAATAACCCTTCTCCATACTTCAGAGTGGCCATATATTTTTTCCGAAAGACTTTTTTTTTTATTTATATCGATAATTCCTAGTCTGTCTCCAGTATAATACTCTACATCAAACTGTACAAAATTGCTGTAACGATTCAATATTTCGAAAGGTATATAATTTTCACTTTGACTCACTGAAGTTACAAAATGGTTATAATTAGTTATAATTTGATGGCGAAATTGGACTTCTTTAGTTTAGAAACGCAAAGAATACCGAAATTATTTTTATACATCCCACTATTTAACCTCGTGAAACGTATTTTCAAAATCATTAATGTGCAATTGCATCAGTAGAATTTTTTGGTGAAATAAAACCTACCTGTTGTTATCCCATAAGTTTATTGTAGTATCATAGATCCTCAACAGAAAGGTTGTATGACATAAACTATAAATTATATGTTGAGAGCTCAAGTCGCCAGTATCGTTGCGATCTTCTCTCTCTGCACGAGCCAATATTTTCGCATGTTTATCAATCAGTTTTCTTTCTTTTCTCTTTTCGGTATGCCACAAAAACGCATAATATTTCCTTCTGGATGACTTAGTGGGTAATGATAGGATTTCTTTCCAATGCTGTTCTTTTACAAAATCTGAACTAGGGATTCTATTGCCTTCCTGCCTTAAGACATCCATTTCAAGTCCTAAAACTTTGCGTGTGTACTCGTCAGTGCACCTAGCACTAGTTTCAGAAGTAAGGGTTCTTTCTGGCAGAAAACTGATTGATGGCAAAAATGCAGATAGATTGCCAGTTCTAGAGTTACATTCTATTTGATTGAAGCATATATTTTTTGCTGAGCTCAAATAGTGATGAAATCCACGAATCCCCAAACTAAAGCGCATTTCGACACCTATAACACTACGCCGGATTGTTTGAAAGATAGATGAGAACTGCTTTCATGAAGCCAGTAAATAATGGAGTGGCTCTTCATGTAAACGTGTGCTCACACTGCGCGAAATTGTTTCCCGCATCGTGAAACGTGGTCCGAAACTTCAAACTTGTTTCGAGAAACGGGTTCAGTGCAATTGCTTCGCGAAACAAATTAGGAAAATTGCATCTGAGTGATCAATATGTACAAAAGATTTTCTTTTTTGGATTTCCTTTAATATTCTGTTTTAGCCTAAATATATAAATGTAATTTCGGCAAATGTGGGAGCAATATTCACAGGTACTACTAACGAAATTGAAGACGTATTTGTTTCACCCAAACTAATGGCTCGTCTATTTCACACTTATGTTGCGCGCAGTGTAAATACCAAGTCACCCTTAGTGAATTGCACCGCAAAAGGTTTCTCAAAACATCATCGGAACGCTGTTTCGCGAAACAATTTCGCGCAGTGCTTACACCGCACATCCAAATATCTTCTAGGTCGTTAAGGCTGAATTACATTGGACAGCAGTGCAGTGCAGTGCAGTACACTGAAATTTAGAACTCATGTAATTGCATGTGGCAATTCACATTAACTGCAGTGCAGTGCAGTGCAGCGGACTGCACTGCATCGTTTAGGCTAATTTCTAAAACGCTGCAGACTGCATCAGCTGACATTCGTTTCAGAGTAGTTGACCGGGCAAAAACTATTTAAATTGAGGCGGGAATTCCGTTCCAGGTATTAAATTGTAAATGGACGGAAAACAGATGCAGAAAACCTAAACATCAAACCTCCACAAATTGATTTGACATAATTTTTCAGAGCACTGCACTGCATTCAATGTGCTTTGCAATGCGTGCACTGCTGCGAAACTGCGCTGCACTGCACTGCACTGCATTCCAATGTAATTCAAGCTTTAGTCTTTAGGATAGTCTTTAGTATTATGTCAACTATGCGCATATCCCTCAGTATTGTATCAACTGTACTAACGCTGGTATTGATGCGATTGTACCTTCAGGTGCAAAGTTAGTATTCTTATTAATCGATTGTATTCAGTGCAATGTCAGACCAAATCGAAACTAAAAGATGTGGAGCCGTCCCAAAAAGATGTTCTGGTAGTGATGGTAGTAACGACGAGGAGCCTCCCCGAAAACGAAGTCTAGAAAATGGTGCGCTGCATCCATCAGCCCAGTCAGTTTCAAACGAACCCGAAGTGGTTAATGGCTCGATTTGTCCCAAGGTTTCCGATTCAACGTTTGCTACTGGGAATCGAAATGCCTCAATAGCGAAAACAAAGCGCACTGATAAATTATCGCTCCTAAGTCAAACATTCAAACCCACGATGCTTGGAAGTAGAGGATCGAAGACATTCAGCAAACGAACAGATAAAAAAAATACAATACTAGAGCAAAGTAAGCACGACTGGGAGTCGTTTAAAAGTTGTGAAGGCTTGAATGAAGAGCTAAAGACCTACAACCGAGGAAAAAATGGGTAGGACTTATCATTAAAATATTATTGCTAGGGCTTATCCTTAAAATATTACTTTCAGATACATTGAGCGGCAGGAGTTTTTGCAACGTACCGACCAACGTCAGTTTGAAATCGAACGCCACCTACGTAGCAAACAAAAATAGTAAATAGAATAGAATTACTGACGAAAAATAATAGGCGTTTGATTTTATAAAATTGAACCATCACTATACCTAAGAGTATAAGTCTACTACTCCATGTGCTGAGAAATAATTCTGGTGTAACAATAAATTTTGTCTATGTATATGATAATGTTGCGGTCCCTGTTATTAAATGCTGAACTATGGTAGTCATGGTTTTTCGATCCTCGACAGATTGGGCATGACCGGTTTGCAGCTGATCTACACCAACTATGTTGCTGTATTCTATAATTTCGGTAAATGTTGTAAAACATGATGTGTAACGCAAATCAGCCGGTAAATTCGACCGCCAGAGAGCCAAACGGTAACGGGTCAAAAGTTGAAGGCAAACCAAAACATCACGGAAAAACAACACACTAAAGAAAATACAACAAACAAGGAACACCCCGAAAACAAAAAAAAACAACTATCCGCAGAATTGTCTAACGGTTACAGGGAACACGCATATATATGTATACGAATAAAGAGGTTAGTTTAGTTTTATAATTTGATTATAAAGTGTATATAAGATTAGTATGGACTGTGTCTTCTTCGTTTTCTACACAGTGTAAAATCCGCTTTCTGAAACTCACATAAAAATCTTAGATATTCTATCAAAATTACGTTCCACTCAACTTGCATAAGTCAAAGCAGCTCCTTCCTATTTTTGGGTCCGGGGTTTCTGAAGAGATACTCCTTTAATCTGGACTACACATTTTTAAAGGGGTTTGAAACAGGAGAAGTACCAGGCCAATCAATCTACACAAAAAAGTACTCATAAATCGCCTCATATGTTTTCAAAGCTGCATGCGCCTTCGCTCCATCTTGCACTAAAGTCTCTTTCTATCCATAAATTGATACGATTATTAAGCCATTGTGCAAAAACAAGGGTGACATTTTCCTTGTAATATTTTCCATTGACGAACACTTCTTGCTCAACAAACTTAGGTTGGTTTTTTCGCGAGTGATATTTCGGGGTCTGTATTACGAATATGTTTGCAGAATCGCTGATTCTTACTATCAAGTTCTGTCGTTTCGGTATTGGATGCAATTGAATCCGATTATCCGCAAAGAAGATCTTTACACGCCGGATTCGAACATGGGCATTGTTATCAGCAAAGTTTTTTAGCTTTTGATATAAATTGCTTAATTGCAAATGCACTGACCGGAAAGTAAATGTTTAATGCGTTGTCTGTCGGCTCCAGTTAGTGGATCGAATATATCGCCGAACGGTTCGCCACGAAACTTTTAATTTGGTTGCCGGGGAGTTGCTAAGCAGTTTCGTCACTGTTTGGGTTCCTACTCCTGGTTTATTTTCAGCCGATGCTTGAAATTTTCTTTTTTTTCTGTGGAAAGGAACGCCGGGCGATAACTTCTTTTCATATTGACCATGTTTCCTTCATCGGCGTTGGACAATTTTTCCACGGTGTCCTTATGAAGCCAGTGGTGTGGTGTTCACGGAAGCAAGGGAAGTATTAATAAAACTGACAAAAATTTTAAATTAATTTTTTTTCGAAATTGTGAAAAAATCGTGTATAAGCGTTTTTCAAATAAAATTTTTCCCAAAAAATTGTTAACGTCTCAAGCAGCTGATGTGGTAACACCGCAGAATCAATAAATTTCAAAACGTATTAATTGCTACTGGATGTGCTTCCGAATCAAAAATGAATTGCTTGTAGTCGTGAGGGAAATGTTTTTTCCGTAAATATTCATTTTTGAGCAGACGCAAATAATGCAAGAGAAATTTTTTTTTCCTGAATTATACTGCTTCTATAAAGCATTATATTCTAATATCAAAAGGAAGTTTACACATGCGTTCAAGTATATTTTGTTCACACTAGTCAACTCAATTCTAGTTTAAGAAGTTGGGTCTAAAGCGGTGGAGTATGTTGATTGTTGAAAGAGGTGAAGCATTTTATTTAATGTACAATAGATTCTATAATGGTTTCCTTCCGCTCATTGTCATTTGCGGATGATTATTTTATTATATGATGATTTGGATGATTATTTGTATGCTTGATGGTTTGTAACACTATTACAAAAAAAATTGAATGTCAACGAATATATATACAGCAATATATATATATATATATATATATATATATATATATATATATATATATATATATATATATATATATATATATATATATATATATATATATATATATATATATATATATATATATATATATATATATATATATATATATATATATATATATATATATATATATATATATTCCGGTGCGTGGCGGAATGCGAGAACAGTGAAAAAACGGGTCGGTCAGATGGCGGTAACGGGAGAATCAGCTGAGAGAAGTGGAACTGGAGGTTTGATGGTCAGTGAGTGAGGCGAATGAGGTTGCTTGATCGAGGAGAAGATTCATTCGGTCGACGCTGAAAAGGAGAAGAACTTAAATTTTGTATACTTTGAAGATGGATTTGTTGTGATGAGCAGTGAGTGTGCACAGGCTCCATATTCGTTGTTTTCTTTTGTTCGATTGTGCCCATGCGTTAAAAACACCGCTAAATGTCTAAGATTCTGCCGGCTTAGTAGTGTTGTGGGCTATAAACTTTTCCTTCTCAAGATTGGTTTTGAGTTAAAAGTGATAGTGGCATTGATCGGTTGACACGCTATTAAAAGCGGATACTAGTGAACAGAGATTCGGAAAGATACCAGCGCGAAATAAACAAAAGTTTTTTTTATTATTATTTTGAACTAAAAAGGGGATTAAAGTGAAAACGTGACGATCGTCAAAAAAGTCAGCTTTAAAGAAGGTATAACATTGATTATAAGGACATTTAATCCTTGCCTGGAAGTTACAGTCAACATCAACCAAAAGTGGAGGGTGATGAGGATCAGGTTGCACATATGGGAAAGAAAGAGAATCTAAAAGATGTTTATGATAACCAAACTACGTCGTGTTTGTTTGTCCAAAAATTCAAAGCTGCGACGGAGCCTGTATAATATCTGTCAAAATAACTGGATTGCAAAGACGTGTAAAAGTAATGTAAAAAAACGCAATATTTATTCATTGCTTCGTACATAGATTAAATTAGGTTTTTATCTAAATAGTGCAATGATATACGCGAATTTCGATTTTTTCCCCAATCGATTAATTGTTTTTCAACAACAAGAAAGAGTATATTTTTTTAAATTTTATTAGTTCAAACTCCAACATGTTGGACTTTTAATGGTTGGTTAGTTTTAGCAATTTTTTTATAATAAAGATCAATTAAAAGATCACTTTGAATTTATAACTGAAAATGAGGATGCAAATTTGGATGGCGAGACCGTTAAAAATGAGAGTGGGCTTCTTGTTTACTTGAAGATTTTCTGTTTATTTTTCTGCTTAATGCTTGTTATAAAAAAAGTAAAAAAAAACCGTTCTTTTCTATATATTTCACTCTAAACAAACTAATATACTGTACCGTAATTTATATTTGGAACGAAACATGTTCGATTTGCGAAACACCCATTGATAAACATCTTAAAAGAGCAAGATGCATTATTGGCAGCAATGAGAATGTTGAACTATTCTTTACACGTGTTTGTGATGAAATAATTGATAATGTAACCGTTTAAATTAACTCAAGATGTTTATCATAAAAAAATTTCAGATTTTTAGTTCTTACAAATTCCTCGAAATTTAGCCACTGTTCAAAAATATTATATTTGCTCTTTATTTTAATCTAATACTAATTTTTAGTTACTGATGCACATTGACATGCTTTCTTTTTGTGTGAAGGACTGTAAGTTGCTTTTATAGAGGAGCTTTATTGCACGTAACGAATTGGCAGAAAGCGTAACCAACCATGGACATAAACCAATTGCTTTCTTTCGGTAAATTATCATGCCACGACAGTACTACGAACCCTCAATGTTTTATGTATGTCACTGCAACTTTAGCCCCATTGATACATACGTTGAATTTCAATACGCTTTTAAATTCGGCTGAAGCTTGAGTAGCCTAGTGGGTAGAGCACTGGTTTCTTGCGTGTGAGGGGTCCCTGGTTTGAATCCAGATTTAGACGAGAGTCTGCGCACCAAGCTTTGAGTTCACCTAGCTCTGATTAGGGACCTGATTTAAAAATCAGGGGTAAAATGGGTCGTGGAGCTAATCTTCCACGCTCGTATTCACATTGATTGAAAAATTGTAATGAAACTCTCATCAGCTTCAACCCTTACATTCGTACGAGGGTTGTCGTGGGATTACTTTACTTACTTTACTTTTTGAATTCGGTTATTTATCATTATCATCTCAAAAACATTTCGGTTCGGTCTGTTGAAGATTTTCAAAGTTTTTCAGGTTGTGACAGAAGGTCGTTAAAATCATGGTTCTTGTGTAAATTTGGTCCTTTCACTTCAATTAACGAAATCTGAATGAAAAAACATATTTTCAATCGTTCATTTACTATACCACAGATAACACCTGAAACTAATACAAAAATACCCACGTAAAAGTAGATATACATATTTTACTCAGGATTTTTTTAAATGAACTAATTCTCTTCGAATTTTGGTACCTGTTTTTACCGACTCTTAAACAAAATTCATAGTTTGGTTATCTTCACTAAATTTTCTACTTAATCTCTATACAGGAATTAATGCAGGTTTGAGAAAAATTAAAGAGGGTCTCAACAGCTTATTTATAAATTCATTCGGATTGAGTTTTGAGGTCAAGCTTATGCGCCAACACACATAAATGTGTAATAATTAAGATAGATGCCATTAGATAAAAAAAATTTGTTTATATTCCTCTATACTCAAATACATAACTGAGTTACGTTTAGAATGTGTTGATTTACATTAATGAATTAAATTGTTTAGTCATATAGTACAATTAAGTTATATAATTGAGATCGTTCAATTTTAAGAGCAATTCTAGCTGTGGAAGAGTGAATATTCGCTTGATTTGAAAAACAAATTAAAAGTCAAAATTCACTATAAAATTGCCAGCTGCCCAACGGTGTTCTTGACAATAAAAAAATCCATGCAATCGGTACGACATAAATGTCACGTCTGGCACGGTACGCATTGGATTCCAACCAATAGGGGCAGCTCTATCCCGTGTTATATAATACTTTCACGGTTTCGTTCTATGTCTTCGGGATAAATTTCATGATCAATGCTTGAAGTTGACGATCGTCTCTGCATCTGCATCTCCAATTCGGCCAAACGCGTTTCGAGATTCCATTGCTGTTGTGATAATTTCGAAGTCAGTACTTGATTTTCTGATTCGACAGAGTGGAGTCTGGCACGTAAACGATTGATTTCATCTTCCAATACTTGCTGAACTTCAGCTGGTGGATTCAAAGCTATGTCACCAGAATTTAAATATGCATTCAATTCATCTGAAATATATTTTTTTTGGCATTTTATATAGAACAAAGAATTTAGCGTGGCAATTACCATTGGGTATTATTCGCGAAATACATTTAGAATGAATGGAAGCAGTACGACTTCTAGGATGATCATCGGAGCTGTGGACACTTGGACTATTGGAGCACGTCGATGTACCACATTTTGAATAATCCGCTGTATTACACACTGACCTCTTATTTACCACTTCGCTGAAATACGTGTTAATAATATGTTGATAAAATAAGCGTTAAACATTCGTATTTTCTAAAATTCAAAATGTTTTAATAAAATTCAAAATTGTTGTATGCTCAAATATGTGAATACTCTTGGCTAGGAGCATTGGCCAACACTAATAGAGTAGAGAAAATAAAAGATTAACAACAATTTAAGCGCGTAAGAATCGCAACGAACACTGATTTGAAGAAAAATAGAGGAATCGTGCAGATTTAGAATGCAAGTCTTTCCGCACGTGCTCTTTTTTTATAGTCATCCTCTAATGAAGGTCATATGCCACTTTGATCCGAAGACAGCATAGAAACTCATTTTGCAGAAAAGTTGTCGAGGTAAATACTCACGTGAATTTCAAAATTCTGTAAAATGAAACTCTTAATCTTTCTCTTAAGTTGGCGATGTGAAAATGCCTGATATTCAACATTCAATTGTGCCATCTATTTGATTAGAGGCTTTAAGGCTACCTATGACAGTATAGCTAGGACAGAGCTGTTTAAAGCTGTGCGAGAATTTGTCATTCCATACAAACTGACACGATTGTGTAAGTTGACCAAGACCAATTTAACATGCCAAGTGAAAATAATCGGATTACCATCCAGGCCGTTCAACATCCTCAATGCGTCCCGACAAGGAGATTGTCTGGCCTTCCTCCTCTTCAACCGGATGTTGGAGAAAGTAATTAGACACTCTGGCACGTCAACATGGAGAACTATCATCACCAAGTCCAGCTACTGGCATATGCAGTTGATGCTGAAATCATTGGCAGCTCTGGACTATCTGTACGATCAAGTCGAGCAGGGAGCACAAAAACTGGGGTGATAAATGCAAGGCGGCAGGATCTGCAAGAAGAACACCTAGAGCTGGTCAACCTCTGAAGTAATGAAGCATGACCCCTAAGTAGTGTATACTTCAACTACCCTGATCTAATTTAGCTGTCGATGGCAATATGGAAGAAAAAATACGTGGGCGACTGCTCAACGCCAGCAAAGTTTTCTAAAAATGAATAATTAAAATTTCATGAAATTCTAGTAAAAATGTTTTTATGTTTAAGATAGATCATAATAAATATTGGCCGTTTTAAATGGAAATCTAAGCCATAGTTTGTCTACATTATCATATTTGTAAATAGACAGGGACAAATATATAAAGAATACTTTTATTTATTCACGATAGGTTTTATTAACAACTAATGTAGCTGTATGTTCAGGTATGCAGCTGGAATAAATCTGCATATAGCCAAGTCTGTAGAACAAGTGATTATAAAGTGTATATAAGATTAGTATGGACTGTGTCTTCTTCGTTTTCTACACAGTGTAAAATCCGCTTTCTGAAACTCACATAAAAATCTTAGATATTCTATCAAAATTACGTTCCACTCAACTTGCATAAGTCAAAGCAGCTCCTTCCTATTTTTGGGTCCGGGGTTTCTGAAGAGATACTCCTTTAATCTGGACTACACATTTTTAAAGGGGTTTGAAACAGGAGAAGTACCAGGCCAATCAATCTACACAAAAAAGTACTCATAAATCGCCTCATATGTTTTCAAAGCTGCATGCGCCTTCGCTCCATCTTGCACTAAAGTCTCTTTCTATCCATAAATTGATACGATTATTAAGCCATTGTGCAAAAACAAGGGTGACATTTTCCTTGTAATATTTTCCATTGACGAACACTTCTTGCTCAACAAACTTAGGTTGGTTTTTTCGCGAGTGATATTTCGGGGTCTGTATTACGAATATGTTTGCAGAATCGCTGATTCTTACTATCAAGTTCTGTCGTTTCGGTATTGGATGCAATTGAATCCGATTATCCGCAAAGAAGATCTTTACACGCCGGATTCGAACATGGGCATTGTTATCAGCAAAGTTTTTTAGCTTTTGATATAAATTGCTTAATTGCAAATGCACTGACCGGAAAGTAAATGTTTAATGCGTTGTCTGTCGGCTCCAGTTAGTGGATCGAATATATCGCCGAACGGTTCGCCACGAAACTTTTAATTTGGTTGCCGGGGAGTTGCTAAGCAGTTTCGTCACTGTTTGGGTTCCTACTCCTGGTTTATTTTCAGCCGATGCTTGAAATTTTCTTTTTTTTCTGTGGAAAGGAACGCCGGGCGATAACTTCTTTTCATATTGACCATGTTTCCTTCATCGGCGTTGGACAATTTTTCCACGGTGTCCTTATGAAGCCAGTGGTGTGGTGTTCACGGAAGCAAGGGAAGTATTAATAAAACTGACAAAAATTTTAAATTAATTTTTTTTCGAAATTGTGAAAAAATCGTGTATAAGCGTTTTTCAAATAAAATTTTTCCCAAAAAATTGTTAACGTCTCAAGCAGCTGATGTGGTAACACCGCAGAATCAATAAATTTCAAAACGTATTAATTGCTACTGGATGTGCTTCCGAATCAAAAATGAATTGCTTGTAGTCGTGAGGGAAATGTTTTTTCCGTAAATATTCATTTTTGAGCAGACGCAAATAATGCAAGAGAAATTTTTTTTTCCTGAATTATACTGCTTCTATAAAGCATTATATTCTAATATCAAAAGGAAGTTTACACATGCGTTCAAGTATATTTTGTTCACACTAGTCAACTCAATTCTAGTTTAAGAAGTTGGGTCTAAAGCGGTGGAGTATGTTGATTGTTGAAAGAGGTGAAGCATTTTATTTAATGTACAATAGATTCTATAATGGTTTCCTTCCGCTCATTGTCATTTGCGGATGATTATTTTATTATATGATGATTTGGATGATTATTTGTATGCTTGATGGTTTGTAACACTATTACAAAAAAAATTGAATGTCAACGAATATATATACAGCAATATATATATATATATATATATATATATATATATATATATATATATATATATATATATATATATATATATATATATATATATATATATATATATATATATATATATATATATATATATATATATATATATATATATATATATATATATATATATATATATTCCGGTGCGTGGCGGAATGCGAGAACAGTGAAAAAACGGGTCGGTCAGATGGCGGTAACGGGAGAATCAGCTGAGAGAAGTGGAACTGGAGGTTTGATGGTCAGTGAGTGAGGCGAATGAGGTTGCTTGATCGAGGAGAAGATTCATTCGGTCGACGCTGAAAAGGAGAAGAACTTAAATTTTGTATACTTTGAAGATGGATTTGTTGTGATGAGCAGTGAGTGTGCACAGGCTCCATATTCGTTGTTTTCTTTTGTTCGATTGTGCCCATGCGTTAAAAACACCGCTAAATGTCTAAGATTCTGCCGGCTTAGTAGTGTTGTGGGCTATAAACTTTTCCTTCTCAAGATTGGTTTTGAGTTAAAAGTGATAGTGGCATTGATCGGTTGACACGCTATTAAAAGCGGATACTAGTGAACAGAGATTCGGAAAGATACCAGCGCGAAATAAACAAAAGTTTTTTTTATTATTATTTTGAACTAAAAAGGGGATTAAAGTGAAAACGTGACGATCGTCAAAAAAGTCAGCTTTAAAGAAGGTATAACATTGATTATAAGGACATTTAATCCTTGCCTGGAAGTTACAGTCAACATCAACCAAAAGTGGAGGGTGATGAGGATCAGGTTGCACATATGGGAAAGAAAGAGAATCTAAAAGATGTTTATGATAACCAAACTACGTCGTGTTTGTTTGTCCAAAAATTCAAAGCTGCGACGGAGCCTGTATAATATCTGTCAAAATAACTGGATTGCAAAGACGTGTAAAAGTAATGTAAAAAAACGCAATATTTATTCATTGCTTCGTACATAGATTAAATTAGGTTTTTATCTAAATAGTGCAATGATATACGCGAATTTCGATTTTTTCCCCAATCGATTAATTGTTTTTCAACAACAAGAAAGAGTATATTTTTTTAAATTTTATTAGTTCAAACTCCAACATGTTGGACTTTTAATGGTTGGTTAGTTTTAGCAATTTTTTTATAATAAAGATCAATTAAAAGATCACTTTGAATTTATAACTGAAAATGAGGATGCAAATTTGGATGGCGAGACCGTTAAAAATGAGAGTGGGCTTCTTGTTTACTTGAAGATTTTCTGTTTATTTTTCTGCTTAATGCTTGTTATAAAAAAAGTAAAAAAAAACCGTTCTTTTCTATATATTTCACTCTAAACAAACTAATATACTGTACCGTAATTTATATTTGGAACGAAACATGTTCGATTTGCGAAACACCCATTGATAAACATCTTAAAAGAGCAAGATGCATTATTGGCAGCAATGAGAATGTTGAACTATTCTTTACACGTGTTTGTGATGAAATAATTGATAATGTAACCGTTTAAATTAACTCAAGATGTTTATCATAAAAAAATTTCAGATTTTTAGTTCTTACAAATTCCTCGAAATTTAGCCACTGTTCAAAAATATTATATTTGCTCTTTATTTTAATCTAATACTAATTTTTAGTTACTGATGCACATTGACATGCTTTCTTTTTGTGTGAAGGACTGTAAGTTGCTTTTATAGAGGAGCTTTATTGCACGTAACGAATTGGCAGAAAGCGTAACCAACCATGGACATAAACCAATTGCTTTCTTTCGGTAAATTATCATGCCACGACAGTACTACGAACCCTCAATGTTTTATGTATGTCACTGCAACTTTAGCCCCATTGATACATACGTTGAATTTCAATACGCTTTTAAATTCGGCTGAAGCTTGAGTAGCCTAGTGGGTAGAGCACTGGTTTCTTGCGTGTGAGGGGTCCCTGGTTTGAATCCAGATTTAGACGAGAGTCTGCGCACCAAGCTTTGAGTTCACCTAGCTCTGATTAGGGACCTGATTTAAAAATCAGGGGTAAAATGGGTCGTGGAGCTAATCTTCCACGCTCGTATTCACATTGATTGAAAAATTGTAATGAAACTCTCATCAGCTTCAACCCTTACATTCGTACGAGGGTTGTCGTGGGATTACTTTACTTACTTTACTTTTTGAATTCGGTTATTTATCATTATCATCTCAAAAACATTTCGGTTCGGTCTGTTGAAGATTTTCAAAGTTTTTCAGGTTGTGACAGAAGGTCGTTAAAATCATGGTTCTTGTGTAAATTTGGTCCTTTCACTTCAATTAACGAAATCTGAATGAAAAAACATATTTTCAATCGTTCATTTACTATACCACAGATAACACCTGAAACTAATACAAAAATACCCACGTAAAAGTAGATATACATATTTTACTCAGGATTTTTTTAAATGAACTAATTCTCTTCGAATTTTGGTACCTGTTTTTACCGACTCTTAAACAAAATTCATAGTTTGGTTATCTTCACTAAATTTTCTACTTAATCTCTATACAGGAATTAATGCAGGTTTGAGAAAAATTAAAGAGGGTCTCAACAGCTTATTTATAAATTCATTCGGATTGAGTTTTGAGGTCAAGCTTATGCGCCAACACACATAAATGTGTAATAATTAAGATAGATGCCATTAGATAAAAAAAATTTGTTTATATTCCTCTATACTCAAATACATAACTGAGTTACGTTTAGAATGTGTTGATTTACATTAATGAATTAAATTGTTTAGTCATATAGTACAATTAAGTTATATAATTGAGATCGTTCAATTTTAAGAGCAATTCTAGCTGTGGAAGAGTGAATATTCGCTTGATTTGAAAAACAAATTAAAAGTCAAAATTCACTATAAAATTGCCAGCTGCCCAACGGTGTTCTTGACAATAAAAAAATCCATGCAATCGGTACGACATAAATGTCACGTCTGGCACGGTACGCATTGGATTCCAACCAATAGGGGCAGCTCTATCCCGTGTTATATAATACTTTCACGGTTTCGTTCTATGTCTTCGGGATAAATTTCATGATCAATGCTTGAAGTTGACGATCGTCTCTGCATCTGCATCTCCAATTCGGCCAAACGCGTTTCGAGATTCCATTGCTGTTGTGATAATTTCGAAGTCAGTACTTGATTTTCTGATTCGACAGAGTGGAGTCTGGCACGTAAACGATTGATTTCATCTTCCAATACTTGCTGAACTTCAGCTGGTGGATTCAAAGCTATGTCACCAGAATTTAAATATGCATTCAATTCATCTGAAATATATTTTTTTTGGCATTTTATATAGAACAAAGAATTTAGCGTGGCAATTACCATTGGGTATTATTCGCGAAATACATTTAGAATGAATGGAAGCAGTACGACTTCTAGGATGATCATCGGAGCTGTGGACACTTGGACTATTGGAGCACGTCGATGTACCACATTTTGAATAATCCGCTGTATTACACACTGACCTCTTATTTACCACTTCGCTGAAATACGTGTTAATAATATGTTGATAAAATAAGCGTTAAACATTCGTATTTTCTAAAATTCAAAATGTTTTAATAAAATTCAAAATTGTTGTATGCTCAAATATGTGAATACTCTTGGCTAGGAGCATTGGCCAACACTAATAGAGTAGAGAAAATAAAAGATTAACAACAATTTAAGCGCGTAAGAATCGCAACGAACACTGATTTGAAGAAAAATAGAGGAATCGTGCAGATTTAGAATGCAAGTCTTTCCGCACGTGCTCTTTTTTTATAGTCATCCTCTAATGAAGGTCATATGCCACTTTGATCCGAAGACAGCATAGAAACTCATTTTGCAGAAAAGTTGTCGAGGTAAATACTCACGTGAATTTCAAAATTCTGTAAAATGAAACTCTTAATCTTTCTCTTAAGTTGGCGATGTGAAAATGCCTGATATTCAACATTCAATTGTGCCATCTATTTGATTAGAGGCTTTAAGGCTACCTATGACAGTATAGCTAGGACAGAGCTGTTTAAAGCTGTGCGAGAATTTGTCATTCCATACAAACTGACACGATTGTGTAAGTTGACCAAGACCAATTTAACATGCCAAGTGAAAATAATCGGATTACCATCCAGGCCGTTCAACATCCTCAATGCGTCCCGACAAGGAGATTGTCTGGCCTTCCTCCTCTTCAACCGGATGTTGGAGAAAGTAATTAGACACTCTGGCACGTCAACATGGAGAACTATCATCACCAAGTCCAGCTACTGGCATATGCAGTTGATGCTGAAATCATTGGCAGCTCTGGACTATCTGTACGATCAAGTCGAGCAGGGAGCACAAAAACTGGGGTGATAAATGCAAGGCGGCAGGATCTGCAAGAAGAACACCTAGAGCTGGTCAACCTCTGAAGTAATGAAGCATGACCCCTAAGTAGTGTATACTTCAACTACCCTGATCTAATTTAGCTGTCGATGGCAATATGGAAGAAAAAATACGTGGGCGACTGCTCAACGCCAGCAAAGTTTTCTAAAAATGAATAATTAAAATTTCATGAAATTCTAGTAAAAATGTTTTTATGTTTAAGATAGATCATAATAAATATTGGCCGTTTTAAATGGAAATCTAAGCCATAGTTTGTCTACATTATCATATTTGTAAATAGACAGGGACAAATATATAAAGAATACTTTTATTTATTCACGATAGGTTTTATTAACAACTAATGTAGCTGTATGTTCAGGTATGCAGCTGGAATAAATCTGCATATAGCCAAGTCTGTAGAACGAGTTTTCACTAAAATGCATAAATACTTTACATAAATACTACTTTATTTAATAATATTTTAAATAAAATTATGTACTGTAAACAATAACTAAAAAAAAAACAATTCATGGAACAAAAGGAAAATAATAAAGGTTATTCAATAATTTTGGGTGGGGGTAAATAGGTCCTCAACCTCGGCCGGAATTGGTTCACATGGATCATACAACATATCAAATATATAACTATTTACAAATCAGTTGAACGACTTGATGATATGATTTCATTCGAACACCCTCTGACACTTCAGCTCATAGAGTATCAAACTTAATTTTGATTGTAAGATTTCCTTTCTGCCGCAATGTTTAATGTGTGGAGTTAATATTTTATCTCTCGAGTACTTATCTGTTTCCGCACTTCCGTGGTAAATGATGGCAACGGATACAAAGAGAGCGATTCTTCTAATCAAACTACAAGTCTGCCTTGGGTTTGTTTCGCCTTAATGAGCCTTCTAGAGATTGACCAACATAATCTTCCGTCTTCGCCAAATGCATTTCCCAAGATCTGTTTTCTCGTAATCACACCGACCTTCTTTAATTCTCCTTACAATATTTTTCATCGATTACTTCGTCAAACTTAACACCAATTCTCAAATACATTTTTTCACTATTTATTTCAATTTTTCAAACAAAAAATCTCCCTCTTTCGTACTTTTCCGAAAACTCAACTTTCTTCCTCTTTCAAGTTCAAAATCCGACTCCCCAAAGTTTTTCACCATCCCGCTAACCACACCGTATTCTTACTGGATATTTTCCCCCCACCTTTCGTTACCACCGCTAAAACAATCTCGCTCAAATATTCTTGCGATCCACAAGCAAATCGTGCAGTGGCCAGCAGCCATGTTACTGTCATGATGACATATATCACCGCTGCCAGCCACTGAGCAGCAACGAAGGTAAATAAGTTCAACGCATATATTTCGACTAAACAATGCAAATTCATCTTCTCGTTTTGTTTCAGCTCTTGCAGCCCGCTGCATGTTCGTAACATTCGTGGGGACGATCCATGCCCTGAGGTGTCTTCATCAAGCCGGGCGCATAATATGCCACATCTCGTCCAATCTGCACATCACCCTGAGTCAGTTGTTTTCATTTAGTTTTCAATCTCGTATGTCTTTGGAGTGGTTAACTCGCAGCAGCTTTCCACACGCATCTTGCAACTCGTAAATCACATGCTCGATTTTTCGTTTCATGATCGCAGGAACCAAGCAGAGGGCGATCTTAGCAGCAAAGCAACCGATGGCATTGCGAACGGTAAAATTGTGTACATAGACTTTTTGACCTTCTGAAAAATTGTGTGGCCTCGGTCGAAGATTATAGCGCTGAGCCCCCTTTTTGTAGACTTCACTCAGTAACACGGTCCTGCACTAGTCGTTGTTAAGTTAGGTTAAGAATGTACAAATGAACTTAAAGTCAAATCTTTTTCAATTCAAAATGTAGATATCCATTTAATATTACTATTAGCAAAAGAAGATTTTCGTTACGACAATATGCAACAGTTTCAAATGATGGGGAACATTTTTAGTTGTTTGTTAATAAATTACAAAAATTGGATTTTCTTACAATAATAGGTGCGTTTTTTTGCACTCTTGGGCAGCGTAAGTTAAGGTAAGCTAAGCTCTTTATGATAGAGCTTTAGGTAAGTACATTGAATACAACAATAATCGCTGCCGCTGTAACTTCAATGCGGCAGCGATTGTTGTTGTATATTCAATGTACTAACCTTTGTCATAAAGAGCTTAGCTTACCTTAACTTACCCTGCCCAAAAGTGCAAAAAAACGCACCGAATATAAATTTCATTGGTGACAAAGTTGATAATTTTATGAATCGAGCAAAGCATAATCTTTTAAATTATAATTACCTATGTATCTGCTTTTCTCCGACTAAGGGCGATGATGATGGCAACCACATATCCTCCAAAGTTGTGCGCCCTAGACTTTCAACTAGTCCAGGTGTAGACTGGCATCTGTCCAATAAAACTGTTACGAAGAAAAATTTAAAATATGGTGAAACTTTGCGCATAATAAAAAAATTACCTTCAACCTAAATAACTAGATGAAGTTAAACTCTGAGCTTTCGTATAATCAAAAGAAAGTAAACTTGGTTATCTTATCATAATTCCCATAAACTTTAAAAAATTTTAAAGATTCACAAGCGTGAGAGCTCAAGGAATAAAATATTTTACAAACTAAGCCAAATTTCGCAGGAATTTTGTAAAAAAAATAATGAAAGGGCTGTCAGCTATGGTAATTTTTGTAATTTTTTGCCATTTCTTTACTAGGCGATGTTGTCATTAAATTTGCAAATGGGAATGATCTTGCAATAACAATTAACAACAAATATTGAAGTTTCGAAAATTTGAAAAGAATTTGCAGATGGCAATCCTAAAATTCTTTTCACCCTTATAACTTCCAGTGCAGTAATTCAATCAAAATAAAATTCACAGGGTGGGTTTAACTTAACGTGAAGCAAATTCGGTATATTTTTGGCTATGGTGATAACACAGGGCTGCCGCACCATACATTTTCGTAAATATTGTATCAACAAATGTTTCGATTATATATTTATATGCAAGTTATATCCAAGTTTTGAAAATTTTTCGTCTGGCAGCCTCAAACATCGTTTTATCACTGAAACTTTCGATGAAACCCTAGGATGAGCACGAAGTTCAAAGGATAGGTTGGTCTTAGCATAAGAATTAATAAATAGCATGGAAAGAACGGTATTGTGCGATATTTGCCTGATGGAAGAAAATGGCAGGGAGTAAAGGATTTACCATCAGCTGGCACCTAAGAAGAACCAAAACCAAAATAAGTTCACTTTATCATAGTGAGAAAAGCATACTCTCAAACGACAGGTGAGAATGTATATATCCGTGTAAGCTGATAGGTGAGAGTGTGTTGGCGTGCGTATAATCCCATTAAGAAACAGTAAAGGCAGCGAACATTCGCTAGCAACAAACGAAATTTTCTGTAGTGGATTGCATAAAAGTGTCGGAGATATTCCTTTTACTCGCCAAATGGTATCGAAAGTAGTATTCCGCGTTAACTATCTTATCACTTGCCATTTTTATATTCAGAATAGGTTTTCAGAAAATCAATATTGCATAAATTGCCATTCGTTAAAATAGCGTCTTTGGCAAAGCACATGTCTATTGCCTAGTGGGAATGAGAAACGTATCTGATCGTATAAAGGGGGCGTGTCTTATCTTGGCGGGGTACTTTCTGTCTTTTTTCAACCTGGACTTGGATATTGCTATCTACTTCTCGCAATCAGTGGGGAAATATCGCAAATCACGTACTTTCCGAGCTATATATAGCTCTTAAGCTATGTCCATACTTCAACTTCACACTAATAAGTGGAGGACGAAAATTGTACAATTTCTTATGTCTAATTTACGATCCGTTTTCTCTCATATCTATGATTGTAATAGATGGCGCGATGTAAGCTCTATTATTTTACCAGTTTTTTAATGTCTGGTACATTTAGACGGTGGTAAAAGATTTAAATCTAGCTTGACCAGATCCTTCACCATCACTTTTTGTGTAAACTGCAAAGCTCTAAACTCTATCTTTTGTTGAATCGTGAAAATTATGCAAATTTTACTTTTTGAAAAAAAAAAACACACTACAAGATATTATTGACGGTTGTCATATTAATTTTATAATATAAATGCACTGTTGTGGAAAATTTCATTTAATTTATCTGTGTCTATAATTTTACTGCTGTAATCTAGAGAAAGTTCTATCTATTTTTCCGAATATTGAAAGCAGACTGCTAATTACGTTTCGAGTTGCAGCTTAAATGAATATAGAGGATTAGATATTAAATATAAACTGAAACCCCAAATTTTTCTCACAAGTAAGCACTACTTTTTGTTAGTTTGTTTGATTTTACTCAAATAAAAAACACTCATAAATCTTAAAGTTATTACCGCTTTGAAATGGTGATCTTTTGTATTTTTCCAATCTCCTCACTGCGATTGACTCCAATCTGACTCTTGCAGCTGGATATTCTTTCAGAACATCCCACATGTCTTTTTTACTAAGTACAAACAAATCACTGTACCCTACTGAAAGAACACTTGCAGTCCTTCGATTTCCTGAAATTGTATAAAAATATAAAAGTTGCATTTACATACAAATATTTGATGATGTGGAACCAACTGTTACTTAAAATTAAAATATAAAAAAAAAATTTGATTATCTAAACTAATCGAGGTGTAGTTTTTGGTTTAGCTACCTTCTGTTCCCATGTTAAGTATACTTATTTCCCCAAAGTAAGATCCCGCTTTGAGGGAGGCCATTACAGTTTTCCCATTATCAGCAACTACTTGCAGACGTCCTCTGTTTACTATATACATTTCTTTACCGACTTCTCCTAAAATGCAAATTAAATAGCGCTGACAGTGAGGATGATAATGTTCACCTTTTCGACATATGTAATCACCAGGTGAAAATAATACAGGTCTCAGTTTAAGAACCAATTCACAAAGAAAGCCTGCTTCAGTGTTTTGAAAAATTTCGACACGTTTTAATGTGTCTAAGTGCACATTTATAGCTATTTCTGCCTGAAAAAAAATTAAATGAAATATATGTGTAATATATAGTTTAATTATAAACTACTTTAAGTTTGTCAGGTAAACACGAAACTGCTCGTTCCTCATTTGAGCACTTTTGAGTAAGCCAAAGATAGTCAAACCATTTTATAACTTTCACTTGCAGATGATTTGGCACTCTTCTCAGACGCATATAAGTTTTAACATCATCTAGTTTAGCTGAAAAAAGAAAACAAAAGTGATGATTTTTTTAAGGATTATATAAAACTGAATTTATTTTTCCAAATATGCAAGCAAACACCTACACGGTGTCCTATAAATTCGACTACAAACGTGATTTATTGTTTAAATATGAAACGTAATTTTTTCTTTCTCAAAGTTTCGCAAAATAAAAGGTCCCGCTATCAATCCACATGCTATAACAAAAAATAAGATTTATATCAGTCTTATTTAGATAGTGGAATGCGATGGAATCCATAGGTGAACTAATTGTTCAAAAATTTATTAAAGGAATGAAACCTTGTGAAATTTTTTGGGACCTATGAAAGGAAAAGATTAAGAGGTACCTCATACATAAAGCAATCAAACGTTATAAGGAAACATCGCTTGTTAAGGATCGTAAGATAATTAGATAGGGATACACTGCACGTACTAACAATGCATTAAGATCGTAAGAGAGCAGATTCGTAGAAAACAAAACGGAGTAATGTAGCTCAGAGGTAGTGTCCTGGTAAACTTCACCGACTTTTTTACCGAACGATAAAAAGACTTGTAGTAGCCCAGACTTAATTCCTTTGAATTTCTTTGCTTGAAACTGAAACTGAGAGACCAAAAAATCAAATCTTTAGAGCGTTTCAAGCAAGTTATCTACAAAACAAAATCATGTCAATTCAAGTGTACCTTATGGTAGACATCTTGTACCTTTGCTATTTAATATTTTTATATCAGACTTGTCAGAGGTTTTATCTGATGCACCTCATATCTCTATCCGACGACCTGAAAATTTATTATACTATAAAGTCGCCATCAGATGCATTCTTTTTTCAATTAAAACTAAACTCCCTCGTACATTGGTGCAGCGTGAACAACCTACCGCTCAATATCGCAAAATGTCATGTGATTCGCTTTTCTCGAAAAAAAAACGCTCGTACATCATACGTACCTTTGCTTAAAAAGTAGGCTTAGTAGGGTTGATAATATATTAGACCTCGGTGTGGTGCTGGATGAAAAGCTCGGCTTTAATTTTCATTATGACAAAACGATTTCTCAAGTAAGTAAACGACTTGGCTTCATCAAGCGACGCGCCAGGGAATTTCCAAACCTTTGGGCTACAAAATCACTATACACCGCGCTCATTCACCCTCTTCTTGAGTAATCTTGCATTATCTGGAACCCGGTTTTCGAAATTCACAGCCAGAGATTTGAATCTATTCAAAAGCTATTCTTGCTATTCGCTCTTAGAGGTCTTTACCATCCTTGTGATTTTAGTTATTTACCGTCATATGAATCTCACCTTAGACTTCTAAATATGTCACCACTTGCATCCAAAAGATTAATGTCATCTGCCCGCTTTAGTTTCGATGTGATTAGAGATGCTGTTAATGTCGACTACATAAAGGAAAGATTTGTGCTTAATCAGCTCGTGAGATTCACTAGATCCCGACGAATGCTAATTGAATATAAGCATAGCACCTCATATGCTGACAATGAGCCAATTAATAGATACTGCAAAATATTCAACAGTATGAGCCAACACTTCTCCCCCACGATATCCAAAGCGTCCTTTAAAATCAGAGTTACCGAGGCTCTCTTATCCTACCCTCTGTAGTCTACCGGCCTAGTATACTCTCAATTAATTTTATAATTAATTAATGATTTATTTAATTTAGTTTTGCGTGCTCAATATTGTGCCCTACATATGATTTAGCTCTTATGTATTTATTATAATAATTTCTTACACAAAGTATTAAGAACCATTTCTTGGCAGCATCTCCTAGAATATACGAGGGTGGAGTGAAAAGTACGCGGCTTGAATCAGACATGGCTCCTATGTTTTCTCAGTATTTCGCATAATCTGTTACAAGTCCGCAAGTGAAATTTCAGATCGATTGCTCTTTTAATTAGGTTAATCACAATACAGCGTTTTCCACTGCGGCAAACGCAGTGGGCTGCGGCAAAGTGCTGTCAAAAAATTAGAATGCTCTGTTTGGTATGGTAAAGCGCACAAGGGCTGCGGCCGAATTTGCCAAATTTCTAATTTTGCCGCACCGCTAGCGGTGATACCTGCCATAGGTTGGCATCACCACTAGGTTGAATTAACTCTGTTTGAATTAGATTGAATGGTCTGGTGGAATAGACAAACGATGGCTGATGTGTATTGTGATAAGCCAACCTAATCCTCGTACAACAGGGTTTAGCAATAAAAAAAAAAAAAAAAATTAATTTGGTTGGTGCCTTGGTTGCATTGACAGCGACATTGTGGCTGCACTGTAATTCACCAAATTCAACTGCGGCATTCACGCCTCCCCCTGTGGCGCCGCTGCCGCAATGCCGCTGTTATGTGTTTACAGCATATATTCGTTTGGTAGCCTATTGATTAATTCGTGTCGAGTACTTAAGTGAAAATGGAAAAATCGAAAAAAACGTGCGGCTATTATATATTTCCATTTGAAAAGACTAACACCACTTTAAAACAAAGAAGAAATGAATTCAACACTGGGGGACTTCTCCATCGTATTCAATTGTGAGACACTGGGGGTGTTTTCAATATTCTTGCTATAGCAGCTATTAGCTGCTATTTTAGCTGCGCTGGCTATCCAATGTCACGAAATAGCTACTATCTGATGCTTGCTATTCGATAGTTGGGCTATCCAAGATTCCGGAATAGCTGCTATGCTAGCAGCTATTTGCTGCTCGCAGTCTGGAGGATAGCAAGAAAGTAGCTAATGCAAAATGGACGTGCGTACACAGCTGACACATTGTTCAAACCTCATTTTTGATTAGAAATTGAAATGAAAATAAGTTTTTGCGCTTTGGTGGCAGAGGAGATGAGCAATAAATTTGAAAATAGTGCTATCATAAACTAAATACGGGCTTTTAAACACTTCAACTCAACTCGAGTTTTAAGCTGGCTTTTACACAGTGGAGCTCATCTTGAGTTTTTAGTTTTGATATGAAGCGCAAAAAGGCGGGTGCGCTGATTCGTATACCATCAAATTTTCGACGTTTTTTTTTGCCTTTTATCACATATGTATATGGCGTCAAAAGCCAGAAATAAGTGATACATTTTAAATATGTTAGGAAAATTTTAAAGGTTTCTGCAGCTGTATGCTGACTAGTGATGGGCGTTTCTGTTGTTTTCAGAAAACGAAAACGAACTGTTTTTTTTCCAAAAATAACTGTTTTTTGAAACTTTTTTCACTCGACCAGCAGCAGATTGATACTGGGTGTTACCATTAGTGATGAGCGTTTCTGTTGTTTTCAGAAAACGAAAACTATTTGAAAAAAAAACAGTTGGAAACACAAGGTTATGTTGACTGCTTTTTGCAATCAAAGAAACTTATGGTGACTGCTTTTTGCAATCAAACTTTTTGCCAAAGAAATCATCTGCATTGTCGCTTCAATTGAAAGAGTTGAAGATCTTCGGTCGTTAGATCATAAAAGGCAGTGTCAATAAATGTAGACTCTAAACGGAACGCTTTTTGATGATTTTCGGAAATGTTTTTGGGGTAAGTTACGAAAACGTCTTAATAAATAGCCATTTAGAATGCGTTATATATATTTGCATTCCAAACATCGTTAACAGGGACAAACAAGATGCTTAACAATGGAAAAGTTTCAGAGAAAAGTAAGAGTAAAATTTTTAAAAAAATACAATCCAGTAAGAATACATTTCAGATGTAAGAAGATGGCATTGCAATCAAATATATTAAACGACAAATTTACTCACCTTGGAATTCTTTCCTCGCCGAGCTTACAGACGTGACAATGTTAGCCACATGTCCAAGAACCGTCGCAAATAGCATAAGCCCAAAAAGTAATTGCATAATAACAAATACATATTCGCCAATAGATCTGGGCTTCGGCAGATCGCCTATTGTTGTTAACGCCAGAGTGCACCAGTAAAAACTCTGCAAGTATTGTTTCACAACGTCAGCCGTCTCAGAATCGTGATAAACCCAATTTCGCGATCCAAATCCATTATTTTTGTGAATAATGTGATATAAGCAGCCATTCCAATGAAATATCACCAAAAGATAGTGAATTAAAGATGTAGATCTGAACAAATTCGGGTAATTCGTATGTCGCTCTGTTCTATCCATGAAGGCCCAAAATCGATACATTTTAACAAGACGAAAAGAGCGCAAAATCGAATTGAATCCAACCGATAAGTACAAAAAATCGAGCGGTAGTAGGCATAGGCAATCAATGTAAAATGTGGTCGAATTCATATAATGATGCCGTAGTTTTTTCGAATCTGTTTGAAGTACTCCATCTTCCAAATAGCCCGTGCGAAAATGAAAGAGGATGTCGATTAAATATAAGAAGTCAGCAAAATAATCCAAACAAAACCACACAATTATCGAATTTATGTTAATTTCTTGAAATGCGAACCGATATATGATAACCCAAAAATTATATAAAAACGCTAGGCTAACTATCATCGACCAGTAGTAGCAAAGTCGTCCTGCAGGATCAAAAATGAAAGTAACTTTGTTTACGTTTTGAGGGTGCTCGCGGTTGCTGCTTTCCACGGTACCCGATTTTTCTTCGAACTGCAATCTGAAATACAAAAAAAAATTAGTCTAATGTAGTTTAAAATATAGCACTAGTTCGATCGTAACAAATGTTTGATAAGAGTAATATTCAATTATATTGAAAGCTCAAATACATGATTTAAAGATGTTTCCAGCATTTTTGGCTGATCAAAAAGAGGTACGAAAGTGAACAAAGCGTGTTTTTATACAATGATAATTATTTCAAAATTTATAGATAGGCAATATTAGGCGTGTTTTTTTTGCTCCCTCTATCCATAACAGAACAATGATATCCAGTGCAGGCGCATGAGGAATAACAACAACTCCTGTTATGGATAGAGAGAGCAAAAAAAACGCGCCTATTTATGGTAATACGTGACGAAAACTATCTTAACAGAAACTATATATTATCCCCAACAGACACAGGCTATTCAAACAGAATAAAATTATTATTTTTGGTCTATTAAACGCAAAATTTCTCAGTCTCAAATTGAATAAAAAAACTTAAGTGCAAAGGAACCAATAAAAATACTGATGTTCAAAGAAAAGTAAAGAAATCGTGTAGACTTTTAGTGCGCATTTCATCACACGTGCTTCTTATTACAGCAAACCTATTTCGAAGGCCATATACCACTTTGATCTCAAGAATGTAAATTCATAGCCAGCACTGGAACTTAAAGTCTACTACAATTGCTTCACGTCAAAATAAACCTACCGTATATGTTTTATTTTTATCCGATGACTTGATCGAAAGTTATAGGGATGGAAATATATTGGGGACTGTCATCGAAACAATTTCTAACATTCGAATAATCTAAACATTGGTTAGGTGACAAGTAAAAGTTAATTGAATATGTTTGGCATACGAATATTTAAAAGAAGCATCAACAGCCAATACTATATCAGCGTTACAGGAGCAAATTCTATCAAAGGGTCTGTGAAATCAAAAGTACCACAAGATTCTGTCACTGAACCAATTCTTTATACCATATTCACTGCTGATCTTCCTATTCCAGTAAGCCAACCTCAAGTTCAAGTCCTCCAATATGGTGACGACACGCACTTATTCGCATCGAGCCCTCCGCGACCGCTTGAGTGCACCTGACACTATATGATCCTTATCCTTCCGGTAAATAGCTTCGAAGTCAAATTGATACAGCCCATCTTGCCAATCTACCGCTCGGATCCTTTAACTCATTGAGTCAGATAATGATCAGAATGAAACGTGTGCCTTCAATGTACGGGCGCCCAAACAAACTTTTAGCACTCCTTTTCAGTTGCGGAATAGTTTCTCTCCTGCTTCGATAATGCTTCGATAGTGCTTGACTCCGGATAGCTCCTTTTCCTCCGTCTGATGCGTCTGTCGGGACCATGAATAAAAGCCCGTAATCAGGGCAGGCTATTATCGACGTGGCAGTAGCTTCTGCTTACACGAGACAAAAGTCAGCTAGCTTTGTATCCGTCCGTTTCTAGTCACAAGACACCATGAGATGGTATCTAGAACAGGTAAAACATCTAGACAGATCGTCAGCAAAAATAGATAATACAAGCTTTCCACGCGAATGGCTTCTCTCTCCAGTCTACATACGCGTGTAAGCTCCGTAAGAACAGTAAAATATTTTAAAGTTATAGGCTGTTGTTTGCTTTTTAGTCCCGAAAATCTAATTAAATATATATTTTTTTTTTACATTGTACTTACGACTACAATTTAACTTGCTCGCACTTGTCAGACAATATAAATTTACGCCCTTTCTTAGATCGCTAAATGACGCTACCAGGGTGGCGTGATCAGGAATGAATTCCCTGCACCACGACACCATAACGAGTAGTTGTCGGACTTCTTTGACCAAAGTCGGCTGAGGAAAGTTTCCAACCACCTCTACCTTCTCCGGGTCTACATACAGGTTTTTTTCGTCTACCAGATAGCCCAAATACCGTAACTGTGCCCTGCGACATTGGCATTTTTCTTTCGACACTCGAGAGCCTGCCTTTTTTAACCGGGAGAATACTTCTCGCAGTGCGCCCAAATGTCGCCATTTTTTCAAACACAGGTACTTAATGAAAGCTCTAAATTTTTTTTTCTCCTTTTTTTTTTCTCTCCTCGACGTACCTCGTAGACAAATTACTGGATGATAATATCATTTAAAATTCAACCACCCCATACAACTCGGCATTACTGCAGACACCGAAGAAAGGTGAGTCAGGCACAACAAAATGGAGATTAGTGGTGATAAGATCCCACTCATAAGACTGGAAGACGTAATGGACCGGCTGGAGAGAGAGCGAGATACTTCTCTATCTTAGACATGAAGAGCTCTTTCTATCAAATAGAGCTAAATAAAGATTCAAGGCCGACAGCATTTTCAACAAACAAAGGACACTAGCAATTTAAACGGCTACCTTTTGGTCCAACAATAGCATCTAATAATTTTTAACGAATGCTAACAATAGCTCTAAGTGGATTGGAATCAGCAGCATACTTACAGTATATGTTCATGGCATAAATATCTTCGGCTGCAGCCTCGCAAAACTCAATAAAAACTTAATAAGAATATTTGAAAGGTTAGAAAAATACAACCTAAAGCTGAACCCTGAAAAATGCAAATTCTTAAGAAGTGAGTAGTGCACATACTTGTGCACACTCTTCTAATCACAAAAGCCAGAGTCTGCACAGACCCTGCAAAATTTAACACCATCAAAAACTACTCAGTACCCCCACAAATGCAGATAAAGTACGAAATTGCCGTTGCATGAGCTCTCTTAGTTTTCGAGAAATTAGTTGAATTTTCATATTATATAAATATTGTTTATATATATATATATATATATATATATATATATATATATATATATATATATATATATATATATATATATATATATATATATATATATATATATATATATATATATATATATATATATATATATATATATATATATATATATATATATATAAGTTAGTTTAAGAATGTGTAGTGTAATTGGAAAAAATATATTTTCGAGTAGTTCATTACCTTTCCATGCCGGCATTTTTGCTCGTAGGATTCAAACTTTTACTTATCTCTGCATTTCCAGCTAGGCCTCCATGTGAACGTTTTCGTCGGTCCCATGATATCAGCAATGGTTTTGCACTTGATTTTGACTGCAGGCTTATTTTTCGACATTTCTTTGCTAAATCTATGTCTGAAGTGGTAGTTGAAATAGAAGGATTTGCTGTATTTGTTGCGGATAGCACATTTAAGCTCTCGTGAGAGATGAAAATCCCTTGATGAGATGCACTAGGGCCAAGTTGAGCACGCGATGCATCAAATTTTGAACTCAAATCTGTAAGAAGTGTATAAAGGGCATAATATGACAATTATATAAACGATTTCATCAATATTTGAAGGCAAAATAAGTGTTTTACAGTTTACTTGTTCAAAAGATGACACCAAATTCTTTTTTGAAACCATTAAATTCTCATTTAATTTTAACAAAACAAAATGATACAGATATGTAAATCGAATTTGTCACGTTTAAGATTAGCTGACTTTAACCGTAATTGCGATTTCATATCAAAGGAAAATTGGTTTAAATTTAGCATGACTTAACTAACATTACAATTCCAGAATTATGTTACCAAATTTATTTATGATTATATAAACAAAAACCAACTTTTTTTTGTAACATGGACAAAATGAACTGGTTATTAAGTAAAATTTGGCCAAAAAGCTGAAAATGGTCTTAGATTTTTTCTCTAGATCTTATGTAAATGCATGGGAATCTTTTTTAAGTTCGCCATTTCTCGCTATACGTTTTTATAACTGAACTATACGCTGAGCTAACTCGCTATACGTTTTTATAGCTTCTTCTTCGGGACTAAGAACTTGTTTGGTAGGCACTTCTTCTATTTCCCAAAATCGCTTTAAGACTTCGTCGATTTCATCTTCAGTTGCAATCAAATATGTAAATAATGTCTTGATGTCGTTCGTACCTGTGGGTCCTAATAAAATCTAGCCAAGCGTCGTCTTGATTGCGGATAGTATTCCACATATGAAGCCTGTCATCAATAATGAGCTATGCATATTAGCATCAAGAAAAACGTCTATCCGCCCAGATCTCCCATAGGTTGGATCTGCTAAATCATCACTACTCAGTGGTAAAAGTAGATTCCTCTTGGCTTCAACGAGAGGCCAGAGATTTGTTATCCTAGGCCACGCAATGTTTCAACGCTAACATTTTACTTTACTGTCTACACTAACAGAACAAGTGTCCATTGGACCGCACAGATTAGTATGAACTATGTATATCACCTTTTAGTAAACAATGGTTTGTCGTGTATATGAATGGACGACTACGATGTATGCCAAAGGGACAAGCCTCACAAAAGACCCCATCCTTTTATGAAATTGTTTTCGTAAAGGAATATCCACATTCCGCCATATTTGCTGGTAATGAGCCGGTAAATTGAAGCTGCTGGATTTTCGATGGCCTTTGCAACCTTTATTCCCCTATTTCAACTATGTCGAAACTATCCTTCAAATCCTCTCTCATTCAAGCAATTTGCACCCCGTTATTATTAAGATTTTTGAAAATTTCATCTTTAAATGTTTTTCATTATTATTTATGTTGTTGATTATTATTTATGTACATATTATATATTTCTTATTAAATTATTTACTTAGTTCGTTATTTATTTATGCGTCATTTAATTAATTTTATTTTTAAATTTATGCCCTGCTTAGTAAATGAATATAATAAAAATAAAACAAAATCCAATACATGTTATACACTATCCAAAAAGTGATATGTATTTGTGTATAAAATGATAATTTATAAACCTTCAATATAAAGTTATCTTGTAGTATGACAATTGTGTTCGAGCTTTTATAAATACAAAGCATTTAGAAGCTACAATTTGTCAGTAAGTATTACCATAACTTTCGACTTAATATATAATACTGTCGAGTAATTAGCATGCATCACTTACCTGTCAAATGTGGTCTTGAATTTGAACTATCGTAGGGACCATTCAAAAGGATTTGTGACGAATATTCACTACCAGAGACCGCTGAAACTTGACCTAAGTCATGTCCAGGTGAAAAACTATTAGTCGATACCAAACGTGTTGAGGATGTTCCTGTTGTGCTTTGAGACTCCTTCCGTCCACGCAAGGATAAAACGAGTCTCTTTGTTGTCGACATCCTTAAAAGTCTGCAAAACATAAACAATTATTTCAAATATGAAAGAAGCAAATGATGCTAAATCGCATAAAAATAGTTAAAAGCTTAGAGTAGGTTAAGGTTCATTTAGCTTACGATGTGAATAGAATATAAAAAATTTAGCGCATAGAAATCGCTAGAAACACTAATGTTCCAAGAAAAGTAGAGGAATCTTCCATATTTCGAGTGCATATTGTATCACACGTGCTGATTATTACAACCAACTTGTTTCAATGGCTATAATCCACTTTGATCTCATGAATGCATTAAAACTTGTAGGGTGGAAAAGTCTTCAGGGCTTTCGCTTGCATAAATTTCAAAGGTTAGGAAAGTCAAATATTTGTTGATATATTCATTGTTTGATGTCTACCCTATAAGTGGCAATTTCTTTAATATAAATGACCAATGTGCTCAGTAGTTTTGGAGTCAGGAGTTTTGGTTCTTTGCGCATCTGCTGCGGACCTCAATTCGCGGTTGAGTGTTTGAAGAAGGAGGTGGACGCTGAACCATCGACCAGAGCGTGTATACTAATAAATAGAGCGGAAAGCGCGCTCTTTTCCGATGGGTGAGAAGGGTATGATGTGGAGGGTTTACTTATCAGCTGGTGCCTGAAAAGAGGCCACACAAAAAAGTACGTTTTTCTATATGCGAAAGTGAGAGAAGCATATTCTCGGCCCCGACAATCGAACAATGAGAGGTTCAACTTGGACTTGGATATTACTATCTATTTGTCGCAATCAGTGGGGAAATATCGCAAATTGTTTCGCAAATCACGTACTTTCCGAGCTGTATATAGCACTTAAGCTATGCATCGGCTTCCTCGCGAATGCGAAACGGTCGATGCCGTTGCCTCCTTCGCTCTGTGTCGCCTATCTCGTCCATACGTCTTGTTGTCCGTTTGTCTTATCGGTCAGTATTGTTGTTGTTTGTTTCATCAGTTTTATCGGGTCCCAACTCAAAGTCGCTGTCTCCGCCCGGATGTGCAGTCGCCTTACTGACTTGCAAAGCAGGGAGACCGACGCGGGGGTTGATCACCAGACTTGATTGGACTGAGAGCCAGGTCAGCGCTAATCGGGAACAATGACAACCTACTTTCACCAACACAACGGTGCAAGCTTCGAACGTACTCTGAGACCTGCCAGATTTTAATGAGATGGAGACTGCATATATATGCAGAACAGGTCCAGGTTTCACCAAAACTTAATTATCTTCAACCTTTTGGCGCTGGTGGCCGTTTTAGTGATATTTTAAATATCCCTTTAATTCCATCGGCAAATAATTTTCAATAAAACTTAGTTTGCAAAATTAATTTCTAACGTGTTTCAAATGCAAATATTATAGCCTATAGGAAATTTTTTACCCTGTGTGTGCGCTAGGTATCTAAAACAAAATCGAGAAGGTTTGAACAATTTTGCATCGCAATCAAAGTTTAGGTTTGAAAAATAAAAGCAACTCATATATAAATCCTATGCTTTGTCTACATAGCCCAAGTAAGACTTTTGAAATTCCATGTCGGACAAGAACGGTACCCCGCTCCCAATTTTCCTATATTTATAAATCTATAAATATCTATAAATCTCTGTTCACAAGAACTCACGACCCAATAATCAGATGCAACTGAAATTCACAGAATGTATTGGTCCTTAGTAAGACCAGGTTTGATTTAAGCGGTTTCGAAATATGGGTAGCCCTGTGCCAGTGGTTCCATCCTGACAAATCCCTTAGAAAAAACTACCTTTTGCGCTATAAATTCTAATTCAGTCACCCGTTTTTGACGAAATTCACACAATAGCTGAACCTAAGTCCAGGAAAAATTTGATAGAAATTCGGTTGAAACTGCCAGCTACGGTAATTTTGGTGTATTGAATTTTGAAAATTTGCTCAACGAAATAAAGCTCTTTTCATATAGTTCCCACTAAAGTGATGAAATCAAAACGAAACTCATATGACAAATAACTTTATTATAGGCAGTATTCGGCGCAATTTAGTTGGAAAATCTTGATAGTGATGCCAGCTGTGGTTGATTTTGTATTTTTGCCATATCTTTAATGAAATTAAATACTTTCAAAATATCGAGTGTCCTGAAAAACTTTAATTTTTCAGAAAAAAAGCCAGTCAGATATAAATCCTTTGTTTATTCTACACAGCCAAATGAAATACCATATTGGGCAAGAACGGTAACCCTTCCCCATTTGCTGATACTTTTAGCATCAAAAACTTCTGTTCACGAGAACTCATGACTCGATAATCGGATACAACTGAAATTCACCAAATGTATTGGTTTTGAGTAGGACCAGGTTTGATAGAAGCGATTTCGAAATGTACGGAACTTTGCGCCAGTGGTGCCATTTTAAAAAATCACTAAAAAAAACCTGCTTTTTGGCCTTTGATTCAGTCTGATTCAGTCAACAGATTTTGACGGAATTCACTCATTGAGAATGAAACACAAATTTGTCTAATCAGTCATTTGTCTAATCAGTTTTTTCCTGGTTACTGAGTTCGAATACATAGCTTTCCTGTAGGCGTTTAATTTGAACCACAAATTTCAACATTAAGACGGAATTTCAACGTTTTGAACCATTAATATAGATCAAAATTAAACGAAAATATTTTTCAAACACTGTCAATATTACTAAAATATCTACTTACTTAGAGCTTAAGATTAACTATATGCAGTAGCAAATTTATTTTTAATAGAAAAACGAAACACATTTGATATTAGCATCAATTAGCTGTAGATCCGAGTGTATATTTGAATTTTGTGTATTCCTGATTCTATTTCTCTTCAACAAACGAAAATAAGGAGGATGCAATTGACAATTGTATGACAGGTTGCTGAAATCAAATTGTTGTGCGCAAGTAAAACTCATATTATAATAGTAATTATCTCTGTGTACTATTTGTGTATACCCCACGTCCTTTTCATTGGACATGCGTCTTATGTGAGCTTTCTGTGCCATGAGATTTGTCATGAAGGCATGAAATACTCCTGATATTTATTATCATTTCGAAGAACGAAATAAATTAAACTTTACTAAATGTCAGATGCATTGCTCATTTTGGCTCCGTAGACCACAACAAATTTAAATATTGATATTCAACACTTAAATATGGATTATAAATTATAAAAACGCATTTATAATGAAAAGATCTTTTCCTGCATAGAAGCTTTGGAGATTCCTTGTTATTTTGCCTAAAGTTCATAGGCACTGCATTAATGACAAGTAGAAAATTCGTAGTTAAGAAATAATTTATTACAGGCTGTCAATGCTATACTTAACGTTATTTATTGCAAACTCACAATATATAATATAATTTTCTGTTAGTGATGCAACAAAAATTAAATCATTTACAAAGTTCTAGTTGGCATTAGGTATGCTAACAACATTTCTTCACTATACACTTTCATTTCGAATAAGTATAAGCAAACATGAATTTCATGGAGATTCGAGCTCGTTCAAATAGTCAGATGTAGTTTCGGAATCTACAAAAAATGTTTTTGTGTGGTTTTGGAGAGCAAGGCTAAAGCCAAGTACGGATTTTCGGAAAAAAATCAAAGCTTCGCCTCTGCCGGGGGCAGATTTGATTGGTTGTAAAAAAATAATAATTTGTAGTCGGCAGGTTGTTGCATTCAGTTAAGCTGTCAGTTTTCAAAGTCGTTTCTTTACCAGTTAAAGTTCCAAAAACCGCATCCTGATGTATTACGCTAAGTCAACCAGAAATTGTGTAACGGTGTTATGCGAAGGAATTCAAACTTAAGTTTTAATTTCAGCAAACTGAAAGCTCGTGAATTGTCAATAGCATTTACACCCTTCCGGCAACCTTTCGTCAGCACCACCTGGCAGCCCTTCGCCAGCATCAAATCCATATATCGCCTGCCACACGTTGAAACCAATCTACCCTGCGAATTTCGTTTCGATCCGATGACTGCATTGGAAGTTATAGGGGTACAAAGAAATTTAGGGTTACCACCAGTAACAATTTTCAAATTTTCGAAATTTTAATATTGGTTGTTAGTTGTCACTACAATATCATAACCGTTTGAAAATTTTATGATAAAATTGCTTAATAAAGATATGCCAAAAAAAATACAAAACCAACAATAGCTGGCAGCCTTATCATAGTTTTTCAACTAGATTCTTCCTGAATATTGCCTATAATAAGTTCCATTTACCATATGAATTTTGTTTTGATTTTATGATTCTACTGGAAGCTATGGGGCAAAAAGCTTTATTTTTCTCAGCGAATTTTCAAAATCCAAGAGGCCAAAATTACCATAGCTGTCAGTTTTAACCAAATTTTTCAACCAAACTTCTACCACACGTAAGCTACAACGAGGCTCAGCTACTGTGCGAATTTCATGAAAATCTGGTAACTGAATCAGAATGTATAGGACGAAAAGCAGTTTTTTTTCTTTGTAATTTTTCAAGATGACATCACTGGCACAGAGTTGCTCTAGTTTCCATATTTGTTCTATGAGATCTGGCCCTTTTTAAAACCAATACATTCTGTGAATTTCAGATGTATCTGATTATTGGGTCATGAGTTCCCGTGAATATGCTTAAAATATAGGTAAATCGTAGGAGGGCTACCGTTTTTGTCCGATGCGAAATTTCAAATGTTTTGCATTGGTTGTGTAAACAAAGCATATGAGTTGGTTTTGATTGTAAAAGACGAAAATTTTTCGGGAGAGTCGCTGATTTGAAGGCTTTCACTTTCAATACCTGCCGTAGCTGCAAAGTTGCCAGCAGGATCATTAAAAAATACAAAATGTTCTTCGAACACTTGCAAAAAAACTCTAGCGCATCTTAACTGCTAGAAAATTGATTTTCGAAGCAATTGTCTTTGATTTTCGAAGAGATTGTCTGACCCAAAAATCTGAAAGACATAATATACTGTTTTATTGTATTATATTAACCATTTCTTACCCAAAGCAAGAAAAACCATTTCTTGACAGCATCTCCTATAGCATAAATGATGAAAATGTTCAGTGCTGGCAACACTTTCCTAACAAAGTAGCAATAATTCTACCATAAGAAACTCATGCTGAAATCAGCTTGTCCTTTGAATCTGAAATCAGCTTATCCTTTGAATTTCGTTTTCATCCGAGGATTTCATCAAAAGTTTCAGCGATGAATCGATGTTTCAGACTGCCATCAAAAATTTTCAAAACTCGAAAAATTTAAATATTGTTTAGTTATTTTTATTGTAAATGCTTTGCATTTGAATATTAAATGGAAGCATCTATTAGTGCAATATCTAAGAAAATGTCTGGTGCTGGTAGCCTTCTGTTAGCACTATAGTCAAAAATATACCAAATTTGTTTCACGTTAAGTTAAACCCACCCTGTGGATTTCGTTTCGATTGAATGCCTGCGCTGGAAGTTATAAGTGTGGAAAGAATTTGAGGGTTTCCACTCGCAATTTTTTTCAAATATTCGATATCTCAATCTTTGTTGATAATTATCATTGGAGGATCATTCCCATCTGAAAATTTAATGACAACATCGCTTAGTGAAGATATGCCAAAAAATTACAAAAATTACTATAGCTGGCAGCCCTTTGGTGTTTTTTCTACGAAATTCCTACGGAGTTTGACTTACAGTATAGTCTATTTACTACACGATTTCGTTTTGATTTCATAACTGGATCGGAAGTAATAGGGGAAAAAAATTGAATTTGCTGAGCGAATTTACAAGATTTAGGTGACAAAAATTTCCATAGCTGGCAGCTGTATTATTGTTTTTAATGAACCAAATTTCTATTAAATGTGGCTTAAAAAAGGGTTCAGATACTGTAAGAGTTTCGTTAAAATTTGTTTCCTTAGTCGGAATATATAGACAAAAAGCCGTTTTTTCGCAATTTCTTTGGCAATTTTATTTTTAAAAACAATCATTCCCTGGAATTCCAAGTTTATACTCGGTAACAATAGCTGCAATATTCCAGACATTTATCACACTCGCATATACGTATTTACAAAATAACACAATAAACGTAAATTAACAATAGTCTATTGCACATTTTTCAAAATCAGCAAACGCCACCTTTCTGAACTAATACGTGCACAAATAATTTCGTGCAAGAAATTTCCTGCTCAAATAATTCTTTTCTAATTCAAAAATATGGACATATGTGTTTCCATAACATTCACTACCACTATATGAAATATAGAAGTGAGAGGATTGCACAATTTAAGCCGTAGAGATATAATTTTTAATGAAATGTGTGTTGGACAAATAATTTTGGGCACCATCATGCACAAATAAATTTGGGCACCATATTATATATATTAAGGAATATGAAACGAGTCTAATACTAACTTTCTTGGAAAATCAGTAATAAAACACCACCACGACAGCTTGCCAAAACGTTTCATTTACTAAATTTAAGACACTATCATGTTAGCTACAAAAGAAATAGGTTAAAGAATATTACACGATATTCACGTCTATAATGACAATACAATACACAAAATTTATCTAAGTTGTTGAAGCACTTCCTTAAACTAGTTTTTTCATTGATTTTTGAAAAGTTTCTTAAGTGTCTAAAATAGGCATATGAGTACTCTGTAGTGCATTAGAAGTATCAAATATTAAAGATGTAACATTACTCAAATAATTATACTGAAACTTCTTTTGTGTATTTGCTACGGTCATTTAAATCTAAAACTAATTTATCCAATTTATGGCTTTGTGAGGGAGGCTTATCGTTGTGATTTTTACAGTTCAATATACTGGTTTCCTGTTTTATGACTTGACATTCGTTGGTTTCGGAAAAAGTCTTTATTTGCTGTTGACTAGCTTCTAATCTACTTTTGTGTGTGTCCAAATGCTGACAATGTTTTTTTAAAACATATTCTTCATCATTGTCAGCAATTCCTTGGCTTTCGTAATTGTGAATCTGCGGAAAACAATTTCCTTCATTTATTTCTAAGTTTTTGTCTAGTCTTTTTGACGATTTATTTCGCTGGAAATATGTTGGAATTTCTGCGGCACCTTTACAATCTAGGTTTAAATCTGCATCACAAGCAAATTCTTCGTCAGGCCTAGCACACATGCATTCTAAATATAATTCAGAAAAATCCACGCAGGTGTCTTGATCGCTAATAAAGTGAATATCATTGACTTGTTTCGGACAATGCGGTTGATTTGTTCTGTCGAGTTCCATCATGTGTGAAAAAATGTCTTCTGCATTAATGGTGTTTACTGATTTATCAACTGTCTTTTTACAGACCCGGACATCTTGGTAAGTTTCCACTCCAGAAAACGTTGGCAGTAATAATGAGTTCGTCAAAGGCGCTTTTGAATTTATTGTTTGAATTGCCGCTTTGATACTTTCTAGTAAAACTGATACTGTATTTGCTGCTAAGGTTTTTGGGGCGATCAAATCTTGGATTCGCTGAAGCTGTATATTAAGCTGTAAGATTTCATCTAAAACCTCTTGATCAGACAGTCGGACCTCTGCAAGAAAAAAATAGAAGAATATTAGTTGTGATTTAACATATTTTGAATTTTATTTCTGTTTAACACGTTTGGCTATTGCTGCACTAAGTTCGTGTAATGAATTTGCTAACTTATGACAACAACATTAAAGCGTAATTATCTATCCAGTATTATTGATAAAAACACCTTTACTAAAATTGAATATTAAAATTGACTGCTCATGTTTAGAAAATCAAAAAATTTTAGTGAATATTCTCCATAGGGTAGTCCTCAAAATTGAAAGAGTACTCCATTACAAAGAATACGGTTTGGGAGCCTTTCTTGATATTGAAGGTGCCTTCAATAACGTGCACACAACAGCTCTTATGGAGAACCTCCACGCACACAACACTCATCCCGCTATTTGTAGCTGCATAAAGAACATGCTTAAGCACAGGCTCATATCAGCGGAGTTTTCGGGTGCGCAAATCACAAGAAAGGTCCACAGAGGCACTCCGCAGCGAGCGGTTCTATCCCCTCTCTTGTGGAACCTTGTTACAAACTCAATTCCGAAAAAGTTGAAAAGCAAGGGACTCACGGTTGTGGCCTATGCTGACGACATTGCTATTTTAGTCTCGGGTAGGTTTCCACATACCCTTGGTCAGCTCATCGAGTACTCTCTAGGGCTGGTTGCGGAGTGGGCGGATATCGTGGGTATTGGCATTAACCCCAATAAGACGGATCTTGTGCTCTTCACTAGGATGTACAATACTCCCAATTTAAACCCAATCATGCAGGGCGGCTCCAGGTTAGGTCTCAAGCTACAAACTAAGTACTTGGGCCTTATTCTGTACAGCAAGCTCACATGAAAGGCGAATTTAGAGGAAAGAATTAAGCGGGCAAGCAACGCGATTTATGCCAGCAAGAGAGTGCTGGGTAAAACGTGGGGTCTAGGCCCTGCTCTAACGCACTGCATCTACTTGGCGATAGCTAGGCCCATCCTTGTTTACGGATGCTTGGTCTGGTGGCCAGCAGTGAATAAAATTACCTTTGCGAATAGAGTGCAGCGGTTGGCGGCCCTCTACACTACAGGTGCCTTAGTCTCGACTCCTTCGTCTGCTCTGAACGTCCTGCTTCATCTCTCCCCGCTTGAACTCTTTATTAGAGGCACTGCCGCAAAAGCCGCTATCAGGCTGAGGGAATCAGCACACTTCGAGTCAGGATCCTTCGGCCACAGCAGTATTGAACGGGGATACGCAGGAAGCACTGACTACCTGGTTCCCACTCTGTGCTTTGAGCGGGGAAATCGACCGACTGTGGGAGATGAGCAGGAATGGAATCGGTAAATGTGCCCAGCAGCTCTTAGCATCAACACTGACGCGACGGCTCGAAAACAGCTGCAGGAGTGGATGCTGCAGCATATTCTGCAGTAGTATCACAGTAGTATTTTCCAGGCGGAGGTTTTTGCGATTCGTAAAGCGGCAAATCTGATATATGCCAAAGATACTGCATGTGAAGAATTAAATATCTTTACGGACAGTCAAGCGGCGGTAAAAGCACTGATGTCTCACACATACAAATCAATGTGTGTACTCGATTGCGTTCAGGTCCTAAACAGACTGGGTAACAGCAGAAGAGCCAGAATCATCTGGGTTCCTGGTCAAACCATTTTTTCCTTTTGAAGCTAGACCGATAGACACTGAAGAAGAGGGCAGATTGATATATGTCGAGTAATAAAAATAAATCTAGCTTCAAAAGGAAAAATTGGTTTAAATGAAAATATTTTTACAAGCTAGGAAAAAAATTGGTACACAATAAAAACAATGTGTATATTGTTATTTATACTGCAAGTGTGTCTCTATACTTATTCTACGCCCGATAAACTATATCTAAAATATATACTGAAAACCATTGAAGGATCACAAAAACAAAGATCGACTAAAATCTTATTTAAAGCATATGATAGATTAACGATTTATACAAATCCTTAATCTTTAATAAATTTTAGGTACTTAATTATTTTATACTTACCAGCTATTTGTAGTGTTGAAGAAGTTGCGGTACTTGGATTATTGAATGCTTTTATTTGCTTCCGATTACTGAACTTGCCAACCGATGCTTTTGATCCTAGTCCAATTGTATTTTCTTGCATTTTGCCATTTCGTAAAACAATGTAAATCTGTGTAGTGTAAAAAAAAGTTGTTAAAGAAAAATTTTCAATGCAACAATTTTTTTTATATATTTATTTGATTGATTTCAATATTTTATTTGAAACAATAATATGAGTTTACGTTTGCGATAACCACGATTTTCTGTTACTCCAACGAACTAGGTTGATTATTGAGCTATGCTTCAGAGCGTTTCTAGCTAAGAAAATCACTTTCATTAAGTGCATTTATAAACGAAAATATCTTTGAAACTGGAAATGGTAGTCTAGCAAATTATTGATATATCAAAATCTGTCGTACCGAGCGTGTAAATCCGGCATTAGAGGAAAATAATGGCATGCTGAGCATCAGCAATTAAAATTATGAAACAATATTATGTATTGTAGAAATTTAGGATGTAAGAAATAGTATTTAAGAAAGATATTGTGGGAAATAAAATCGAGTATTCAGCCGTTTTATTTGGCGGAAGAGAGATTAAAACACCCACGTTCGCTGCAATATCTGCGAATTATTAGTAATCACGGCAAGTATCAATCATCTTGTGATAAATGAAATGTGGCCACTTTATCTGCGGCCACTCTATCGGCAGCAACAGCCGCTTGCTTAGGGTATAGATCAGTGGAAATCAACACTCACAGCAACGATTATACATGTTTACTGACTATTCATTTAGTCAAGAGTACAAAATAGCTACCAACAGTAGTAAATATCACTTAAAATAATTACGCACCTTGCTTCCAAATATCAGCCCAAGCAGTAAAGTCACTGTTAACTGAGTATGGCAGAAAAATATAATATAGAGAAGGTCCGGATTCGCCGGTGATTGTAAAAACATCCTGTAAAAATATAATTATTTGTTGTAAATTTGTCGTATGAAGCCATCAAAAAAGTTTTTTGTTATTATTTATAGCATGCGACGAGAAGTTTCCAAAAAAATATTTTGGCTAATTTGGATGACAGCTTTAGTATAAGCCATTTCTTTCTTTTGCAAAACACCATTCCCTGTCCATCTGATCTCTTGTATTGCTGTTATATCAGCCTTATATTGAGACAGGGCACCGGCTAGCTGCAGAGCAGCTCGAGCTCTGTAGAGCGATCTAACGTTCCATGAGAACAGTTTCTAATCGTTTAGCCGTCTTCGTTCGCGTGGTCGTTGTGGTATCAATCCAGTTCCGAGGCTTGTTGATGGTTGCGGGATAATTGCTCTGAAAAGCATTTTACGGGAGAGGTAATCGGTCTCACTCCAATCTTACTTGGAAGGGGCTAGCCTGAAATATTCGCCAACCTTTTCTAAAAAAAGTTTGTTTGCCGGCAGCCACCACGAGGGGGTTCAGGTCAGGCTTCCATCAGCTGAGATAGTTACAACACCCGCATATATTCATATACTAGATGTTATTCCCCCTACCCGACAGATGGCTCGGCTGCTTCAATTCACATTACATTGTAGATTATTTCATATGCAAGTTTCATGTCTGATTTCGAATAAAATCTAGATAAGATTTCATTCAGGTTTTTTCTATATGTCATTCTAATTTAACAACCAACCAAAGCGAAAGCTCACCGAATGCAACAACATTTTCGAATAACGCAATTTTTCTACTTGGGATCTGCTACTGGGATCGTTTTTTTGCAACTCTAAAATGCACCTAATATTAGGTGTGTTTTTTTACAACCTAGCAGAGGAGGTTAACGTAGGGTTGTAAAAAAACGATCCCAGTAGCAGTTGTCTTAATTTAGCTAATCAGGACCTGAAACTTTGAATGGAAACTTATTTGAATATATTGTATGTAAATGTCAAAAATAACTTTACTCACATTGAAACGTTTAGAAAACAGGTGAGTAGGAACTCATTGTAGATAGCCATTGAAATGAATCGACTTTCATTGAACTCAGAAGGAGCTTTTCTCACCATGATACAAAGACGAACTCCCCATCCTAAAAACAGGACTTCCACTATAAGAAAAAATATATGTTAGTCTATCTTGCTCTATGGTTAAAGTATATATCTCGTAAAACAGTTTCGTGCAATCTGAACGCAGCTCTAATGCTTTGCATTCAGACAGGCAGGCAGTAATTAGCTATAACACACGATTTCTGTCAAAAAACTCGGCTATTCAATATAATATGCGAACAAAATAAAATAAAAACGAGTAAAATAAAACTCAGCTTCAGACTTCAATCGATTCAAATCAAGCTTTGTATGTGATATATTCAATTTTATGAAAAAAATATGGTGAGCAAAACTATTTAGATTAAATTAAATTACTTACGAGTTGTGAAAGTGTAATCCCACCAATCCGTTTTGCATAAAAACGTTTTCAAGTCATCAGGTGTATATCCGACTACTACTTCTGGTGGTGACACAATCGTCCTTATAAGTAGAAAAATACCAATTATACAGCAAATCATGCCCAGGCGTTTCATTAATGCTGCGTCGGTGATTTTTACCGCTTTGGCTGAACGAACTCGAAAAATTACTGATATTCTAAAACAAACAAAAATGTATAAAATCAAATCATAGTATAAATACATAGTATCTTTTTTAGTATATCTTATTTTTTTCATAATATAACTTAATATAAACTTCTGTTGAATATCAACCGTAGTTATTAGACCTGTTAAGCACCCTTTACAGAACCTATTCCTGTAAATTAATTCTTTTTGTAAAATAAATTATCAACATATATTCAACAGAGTTGTGAATAATATGTACGACTATCAAGTATGTCCATAAGTTCCCGTGTTTTTTTAAGTAGTTTTAAAGTTAATAATTAAAAAACAACACGATTAATTTTAATATCAATCGATCATATATTTTCCTTCATTATCAAAAATCTCTTCTCACCTTTGTTGTAATCGTCGAATTCCATAGGAATAAAATTTCTTATCTTTTTGAGTTAAAGAATTAAAAATTTAGTTAGTTAATTACAACTAGAAGAATTCCAATTATTTTTCGTCATTATTCAAAAAAGTTCGAGAACGTCTTGAACGCTTTGATATAAAAGCAGTTCCAACCAGAAGGGTTAAAGAATTAGGTACTAAATTATGTCACACAAAGGACAAAAAGGAAAAATGTGGAATATATAAAATTACTTGCCCAGAATGTGACAAAATATACATCGGTCAAACGAAACGGTTAGTTGGTGTTACACTAACGGAACATAAGCGGGAAGCAGCTTCAGCAAGGAAAAGGAACGCGACGATCAGCAATGGCGAAACGCATCCTGGAGGAGGAACACAACATAACATGAAACAACGTGGAGGTGATTAAGGATATACAGTAGGAAAACTGGATACGTACGAAAGCCTGAACATATGGAAACCCCGATGAATACGACGAAAACCCCGATGAAAACCCCGAAGAAAACAAACCGAAGAAATTGTGCATCACCATTGTTCAGGTTAATTTTAATAGACATTTTATGGTGAGAAGAATAATGTAATTTACATATATGTAGATAGTTAAATGTATTTAAATAAGTAATTAGTAGACGATTAGCTGGTAATTAGTGTAAGTTAATACTTGAAAAATAAGCACTATCAATAATATAACTAAGTTAGATCAAGATTAGACCGACAGACACTGAAGAAGAAGGCGGATTACCCTCGAAATATGGATATTTGTCGGAAAATAAAATATATCTAGCATCAAGAGGAAAAAATCGGTTTTTTATTTAAATATTTTTTCATTTGCAAATTGTTTCTATTTCTATTACTAATCCAATTTATATGCTTACCTCCAAGTTTTGAGCATCAAAGCACCATATGTTAGAGAAAATCCAATCTCTCTCAACCAAACTCGCGCTGTGCAAGTATACAGTGTTGGTGGTGGGTACATAACAATCGTCTGCAATACAAGAAGGTTTTTTGGTAAAAGTTAGCTCTAAAACACTCTTATCGAAAAAAATCATATCGTTATTGCTAAATAATTGGAAATTATAGATATATATATATATATATATATATATATATATATATATATATATATATATATATATATATATATATATATATCATCATCAAAAAAATCAGTGACTATTTCTCGGGAACGTACTATCCAATTGAGCTGAAATTTTCAGGTTGCATTTGTGTACATGTCGGTTTCACTAAATTTGAACTATATCTATCAGCATATAATTTTCCAAACTTTGCGCACACTTTGACTCGATTTAAATGATAATTTGACTATAAAAGCGAATATGAAAGATTTTGGAGTCAAATAAATTCAATGTAAAAATTAAGTATAATTAAGGCTATTGAGTGTTTTTAAAGCATACATCTTCCTGTATTCATAATTTTTGCGCTCACCGTACGTCAATATAATACTTTTTCTTTACAATATGTTAAGTCATGCAAAAGGGTAAAATAATCTAATATTTTTCATCAATGTTGAGAGGCGTACCGTAGAGTAGATGAAAAATGCTCCTAATGCAATTACTCGAAGAAGCACGGGGCTGGCAGCTCTGACAACCTGAAATCAAACGTCAATTTTTAGTATTATTGCAAACAAATGTGTCTTATTTCTAAGTACCTAGAATAAAAAAGAAACTTTAGCGCATCAGAACTGCTAGAAAACTGATTTTCGAAGAAATTGGCTTTTAGTGACCAAAAAAGGTGGAAAGACGTAATATTATCAAATTTATTATTAAATTTTATACGCTTATTATTTTATTTTATTTATTTATTTTATTTTATTTTCAAAGAATATCGTCTAATACAGACTAGTAGTATTTACAGATTTAAAAATCTACAACAAATCAGTCAAAATGGACTGTTTTTGGCTAAGCTCTTTTTCAAAGATGATACAGATAAATTAAAATCAAATTGATGATAATCATCGTTGAAATTTCTTTTGATGCACGAAATGGGCTCATTAAAGGCGTAGTTGGTCCGATAGGCAGGGACAGATAAAATGTTGACTCGTCTCATTCTGTGACCCTTGGTATTGAGGCCAAATAAACCTAAAAGGTTTTCACATGAAATGTTACCCATGAGGATCTTAGCAGCAAAGATAGTTTTGAAATTTTCTCGTCTCTTGTTAAGTGTATTCATGGCCAGTAAGTTAAGTCGATTAATGTAAGGAGGCAAGTGAAGAGGGTCTGACCAAGCAAATTCACGCAAACAAAACCGAAGAAATTTTTTCTGAATGGACTCGATACGGTCCACATAAACCTGCTGATAAGGCGCCCAAACTATACACGCATATTCAAGTATTGGTCTTACTAACGCACAAAAAAGAATCTTAGTAAGATGTATGTCATGAAACTCTTTGGATCGCCTCCTCACAAAACCCAAGGAAGATGAAGCTTTTGATAAGATTGCGTTAATATGATCGTCAAAAGTAAAAGAATTGTTTAGAAGTACTCCTAAATCGAGTACTTTGTCAGAATATCTTAAGGTAATACTATTCAAAGAGTATTCAAAGCTCAACGGATTAATTTTACGCGTGTACGAAACAACGGTACACTTGTCAATATTAATTACTAATTTATTAAGGTCACACCAGGTCGTGAGGTTATTAAGGTCAGCTTGAAGTTCCAAGCAGTCGTGAACATTAGATACCCTTTTAAAGATTTTGGCGTCATCAGCATATAGTAAAATGGATGAATGTTTCAGGACAGATGGTAGGTCATTTATGTATAAAAGAAAAAGTAGAGGTCCTAAGTGACTACCTTGAGGAACACCAGATAAGACAGCAATTTCAGACGATAGGGCGCCACGGAAGGATACGCATTGGGTACGACATTCCAAATAAGATGCTATCCAGGAAATGAATAGCTGAGGAAAGTTAAACGAGGACAATTTACACAATAAAAGGGAATGATCCAGCTTATCAAAAGCCTTCGTGAAGTCAGTGTAAATACAGTCTACCTGAGATCCTGCCTCGATTGAAGGGATAACAATGTTGGAAAACTCAAGCAGGTTGGTAGTTGTGGATTTGCCTTTCAAGAAACCATGTTGGAAAGGAGATAATATGGATTTAGTATGAAACGCCACAACATTGCTGATTATCGCTTCAAATAGTTTAGCAACACATGGAAGTTTTGCGATGGGACGATAATTGCCTACAACATTTCTATCGCCTTTTTTATGAATAGGTGTAACAATTGCGTATTTCCAACCACTTGGAAAAATACCGAGTGACAGAGAAAGGTTAAAAAGGTAGGCAAGGATAGGAGACAGGGAGGAGATACAATATTTTAAGATAGCGCTAGGAATGCCGTCAGGGCCTGGTGTCAAATTATTGTCCAACTTCCTAGAAAACGTTAAAATGGTATCTTCGTCTATAAACAAGTCTTTCATTCCCAAAGAAGAAGTTGGGATCATTGTCAAGTTGTCATTATAATTATTAATATTAGTAGAAGGTTCCGTATTATATGCGGTACGGAAATGATTAGCGAAAATATTGCTAATAGTTAATGGATCGGAAATGGCCATGTCGTCTGAGTTAAACGTGGTGGGATACCCATCATGATATCTCTTGGAGGTAATAAAATTCCAAAACCCTCTAGGCTGCTGTTGAAAAGTAGAATTAAGATTTCTAAGGTGAATTTGGTAAGAACTTTCGACCTCGGAGTGATAAATATTTTTCAACTCTACAAAAACCAAAAAGTCAGAAACAGAACGAGACGAGCAATACCTTTTCCAAGCTTTAGATTTTAAATTTTTTATATGGCGTATTGCCTTCGTTTTCCATGGAACTTTAATGCAATTGTTAGGAAAAGAGACTGGCACAAACTGGGTAAAGCATCCAAAAAGAATTGAATGAAAATTGTACACTGCCTTATTAATGTCCTTTTCTAACAACACAGTGGACCAATCACACCCTGCGATGAGATCATTTAGTACATCCAAGTCGACTTTCTTAAAGTTAAATTGACACGGTGAGTTATGTAAAGGAGTGCTTAGAGATGTATTGATTTCGTAGATGATTAGAACTGGTTCATGATGTGTTGAATCGCAGAGAGATGATGGACAGTGCTTGACCTCGGACGGGTAGGCGTTTGAAGTAAAAACTAGATCCAATAATCTTCCATGACTGTTCAAAATGCTGTTTACTTGGTTTAAGCCGCACGCAAGCATTGCGTTTATAAACTCCTCGGCGTATGGGCGATTACCAGGAGAAAAGGTTGGGGCTAATGTGAAGCCGTCGTCAGATAAGTTCCAAGTAATTCTGGGTAGGTTAAAGTCACCCATGAGGATGAGTTCATCTTTTCCATCTAATAGGTCACATAAATGATGAGTGGCGTTAAGTACTTGCTCATAACAAATCGATGCTGAATTAGGAGGGATATAAAGAACTGCTAAATAGAGTTGTGCCATTCCCAGGTCCACACGAGCACAGACAAGTTCCAAGCTATCGGTGTTTGGTATGATTACTTCTGATACGCGATCCGAACTGCGCACGGCAAGCAGTACGCCCCCACCTACCGGGGCGTCGAGTAAAAGTCCATGACGATCTTTACGGAAGACAGAAAACCGCGAATCAAACAGTTCTGTATTCAATATCTTCGCGCAGAGCCAAGTTTCAGTTAAAGCTACGACATGAAAGTCTGAAGAAAGATTGTACGTGTAGAATTCGTTAGCTTTAGATCGCATACCGCTCATGTTGGCGTAGAAGATTGACATGCTTTCGAGTCGTTTTTTGACAGAGATTTACCAGCCGTAGCACGATTTCTTGGTGTAAATTCACGGACGATTGCGTTCAAAGGCCAGAAACTGGGCTGTGTGATGGTGTTAAAGGAGCAATCTGGAACGATGACCTTAAACGATGACACCCGAGGATGCTGACCAATTTTCGCAACCGAAATGGAGTCAGAAGGTAAAAAATTTTTAGTGTGGTGTAGGATGTCAATGATGTTGTTTTTCACATCGTCGGGGGTAGTAGTTGGGGCAAGCCTTGATAAAAATAACACCCGAGGCTTCACCACACCATTGAGCTTGCAACTAAAAGTTTCAGCTCCGGATCTAGCAGGAACTGGGCGAGCGCTGTTTGTTTCGTGAGTGAGGAAGTTCGCATTTCCTTCTTTATCTGATTTCTCAGATCCTTCTGTAAGAATGATTTTCGTTGTTTCTACCTCTTTGTCACCTGCCGGGGAGTTATCGATTGATTTAGACTGCTTGCGTTTTATCCCCCTTTCTTTATTCGATGCTTTTCTGGCACCTGTGATTGGGCTGCTATGGTCTAAGCTATCAGCCTGACAGGAGGAAGAATTCCTGGGTTTAGTATTTTCACGAGCGCCGTGAGGGTTCTCTAAAACGTCAGTCTGGCAACTAGAAGTGCGGCGAGCAGTGTTTAAAGATGACGTAGCGCAGCCACTCAGAGTCGAAAAGATCTTATCAACTTTGTCATTAAGTGACTGTAGGTGATTATCAGATGTGGGTGGTAAAACCTGTACATTCGCTTGTTCCAGCGGTTGCAAATCTATTATTGATTCATTCAACAGACCAGTTTTGCATTCTAGATTCTTAATTCTACCAAGAATAGCGTCGTACTTATCATTCAAACTAGAGATGCTGTCTTTAATGTATTTTATGTCGTCCAGATGCGACCTGATGTCAGTCAAAGTTTCGAAAAACGGTGACATAGCTGAAGATATGCCGTGTACTAGGCTAGCGATGGTGGAGCTATCATCCTTTAGAGCTTCGCTGGTAGTACATACTTGTTGGATGTTAGCGTTAGTTAAGTTAAGCAACCTCAAGACGTGACACGGCTTTATTTCGCTGCACTCCTGGCAGGTAAATGTCGAAGATGCCTGCGGTCTCCGTGCTGATTTGACGCAAGCAAAATGAAACGACCTCCCGCAGATTCCATCGCATGCGAACGACTTGCTTTCTATTGGCTTATCGCAATACCCACAGGCCACGGGGCATTGAGAGGCGGAGCTGCCTGCTTCCATTTTCGTTTATCAAGCCGAACAGTATGCTTGACGGTGATATAAAAGCTTATAAAAGCAGAAAGTAATTGAGCAGCCAAAAGCTTGTAAAAAGTCGATGCGCCAAGAGATATGCAAATTTATCAAGCTCGGTGAGTAATCAAAGCACAAAACGGAGCTGGGCACATTCACTACTCAGATTTATGTTTTTCGGGTGAATAGCGCCAAGAGATATGCAAAATTGTCAAGCTCGGTACACTATCAAAGCACACAACGGAACTGGAAACATTCACTGCAAGTTTTAAGTTTTTCGAGTGAAGAAAAATTTCAAAACAAAGAGACACAAGTGTTTGATGATTCCCGATGACACCAGACGAAGATCACAAAAAATGCAAATGAAATGGACACAATCAATGAGCACGCACTTGACTATGAAAATTTTCAGTTAACACAGATAAATCAATCGAAAAAAATAGAAATATACGAGACCAATCGAGGAACACAGCTATGACGCGCACGAGCTTTCGTCGTAATTAGGTCAATTGTAACATTAAATTTATCAAAAGTATTTCCGATTATTCCATTAAAGAAGTTACTAAATTTATGTTCGATAAGGATGAATTTATTATTTCCTCTAATTTCCTTGGATGGTTTAATTTGAACTGTAGATGTAAATGGTACATGGAAATTCAAAATATATACATTTGTATTAGGATTTGGTAGTCTTAACTTTGGTTCACAAAGTACAGGATCAATCTATAGGAATCTATTCGGATAAAGGTCAAGCCGGGGGTTGTTCTTGTGTTTCCGAGGCTGTTGTTTGAAAATTTTCATCCTGGTTATTATGAATCACCTGCGCTGATTGGTCTACTTCCATTGGCTGAATGCGGCTCTGGACTAAATTCCGGTAAAATGGGTTTTCATTGTATTGATATTGTTATTGGAATGAATTAAAGTTTTGCGGCTGATATTCCTAAACTTCTTTTCATCCCTATAACTTCCAATGCAATCATCAAGTCGAAACAAAATTCACAGGGTGGGTTAGGCTCAATATGAAGTAGATTTGGTATACTTTTGGTTTTGGTGTAGGCGGTATTTTTTGCTATTTTCTTAACAGCAAATGCTTCGAATGAATTATGCATATGGCAAACATCTACAATGAGAAGCCAAAATTTAAATTTTCCAAGTTTCGGAAATTCTTAGGATGGCAACCCTAAACATATTTATATCATTTTCATCATTCATGTTATAGGAGATGCTGCTTTCATGTTTTATAAGATAGAATTCATAAAAGATATTATATCCGTTAATCAATGCATGTATGAAGTGTTTGGCTTGTATTCATATGCGTGGTAATCCTGATTGCCTTTCTAACCAATGAGTTTCAACGCAGTGTTCGCATCATAGTATGATATAGAAATATTATCCGAAAAAATTTGGTGGGGTTAATAAAGAGCGAAAATCAGTGTTTCTAGTAGTTTCTAGTAGTTTTTTAACTATAGGTACATACAGTAACAATCGTGATTGTACTTGATTTCCACATTCTTACCACAGTAACGTGAGATCATATCGCACGCGTGGATCAGTAAAATTTTTAAGTCTATCGTAATTACCTTGACTTCGTGATATCTGACTGTAAACCAAGCTGCTGGAGGTAAAAGCCCAATAACAAAACATGCTAGCACAAGTATGCTGGTGCGCATATGCCAGTTTAATGTAGCAACACATGGTGAAGAGTCTTTACAGGAATCACATCCTTCAGCACATTGTCTGCATTCATAGCTAAAAGCTGTACTATATGCTGACGGTTCATTCTGCAAATATTAATAATTCGACCTACATAATCCCGATTAAGATATTATTAGGTACTTACAAGCATCAGTTTTTCATATTCTTCTTCCAAAACACTTCCATTGAAGTATTTGTAATGAGCATTTCCATTAGGGAAATAAAAACCTTTACGACACACACATTTATAAGATCCACGGCGAAATCCAAGCCCCGGGATAGGCTCACACTAGTAAGAAAAAAATTATATACTAAGTATTGATTAAATTTTATCGCTTGAATCATAAAACATACCATTGTTGTTCGTTGCTTGCATTTATCTGTCCCTGCAAATATGTTTATTGGTTGAATAACACCAGCGATGACTTTTTGTGGACATTGGTCAATATCAACTCGCCGCAAATCAATATCAATGCCAGATGTTCCCCTAAAATTACAATCATGAGGCGAAGGTCAATTTTTTTTATCAGAAAATAATGAATAATAAATTATCAGAAAATAATGAAATTTTTTTGATCAGAAAATAATGAAATATTTATATATAAATTATTCGTCCTATTGTGAACGGTTTGGAAGTATACACTTGGCAAATAAAACGCGTAGCTCAAATCAAATTTTTAGAGATGATTACCCATGCAAACAATGACATTCAGCCCCTGTAGGAACATCATCAACAAGCAGTAAGAAGAAAATCAAAATTGTAAGACAAAATGTTACCGCCCCTAATCATATCCTTACCCACATGCCTCCCACCCACAAGACTCATTCATCGCCCGCTTTACCTAATGCTCAATTGTTCAATGATTTTCAGACACAGTCTCCAGTGACAACAGGTTTTTCTTTCCTAAGTGGCTCTTCAAATGCTTTTGCTCGAAATAATAATGATGCTCTGATACCTCCAGCATTTAACAGATCCTCTCCGTCTCCCTCAAGCAGAAAAAACCGACGTGGTTAATTAGAACTCCTCCACAGTTTTCAGTCAGACTACTGCAACCACAGCTTCCACTATGACAAGCATAAACTATACCTAAAGCTATCAACATGACATCTGTACCCCTTTGAAAATAAGTCAATCGTGTTTATTAGCCTCACACTTTTTCTACTATAATTATTTATGTTACAGAATATGCTGTTTTCAAAGCTTTGTAAAATAAGCAGCCAATATTGAAAATAAGTAGCAAGAGTTTGACTTTCCTAAATTTTGAAATTCATGCAAGTTTTAACCCTGAAAATCTTTCCACTCTATGGATTTCATTCTTGGAATCAAAGCGGTATACAGCCCTCGAAACAGGCTGCCTGTAATAAGGCTGACAGACTCAAATATGATACACTCAAAATCTCCACGATTCCCTAACTGCTCATCGAATATTGGCACTTCTAGCGGTTCTGGTGCACTAGAATTTTTTTAATAAGCGAATAGGCGAAAATTTTTCAAGAGGGTCAGTAATTTAAAGGCCTTTCTTCACGCGCCTGCCGTAGCTACTGGAGTGCCCGCGCGCCCATGTATGGTTAGTTGACATTAGCTATGATTTATGTTTTGATGTTTAAATAGAAAGAAACATTTTCTAAGATAGTTTTTCAGTAATTTCAGAGTAAGAGTTTAATGAAATGTTAAAATGTCTGTAGAAAAAGTTAAATATTTGATATTAGAATAAAACCTAACTATTTGTTTCCTAAATTTCCTACTAGTGTGTCCAAAACATGTTTTATCCTATTCATACAAATTACTGTCAATTTTTATTTTAATTTTTTTAATCCTAATAGCTCATTTAGTTTAATGAGCACTGCTCAAAACAATCTTATAAATAAATGATTTTGATAATTTTAAGTACAATCTTATATCAGAAAAGTTGAAATAAATAGCTAGACCAAATTTAATGTCTTACTTGAAAAAATAGCTTCCGTTAGCAAAACCAAAAAATGGAACTGTGAATGTAAGCATCCATATATTTCCTCCGCCGCAATCATAGTATGGTTTGGACCATCTTCCATCTTCATATCTTACAGTCAGTGTAACATCCGCTTCTCTTGCTGTACTGTTTGAATAATAATGATAGGCTGCGAAAATATTTCGAAAATATTATCAGTAACATGTGTGGCTACAAATATGTAAGCATATGAATAAACTGATAGTATCTATTGTATTTTCATAAATAAAAATAGCAATGAATTTCTTTACTTAGTAACCTTTTAGGCAGTTTTTTTTCAAAAAGTGTTAATCGAACATTGATTTCTAGTTAATAAGTTAGGGCTTCAGCTGCTTTTTACCTCAATATACTGTTTTTAGAAGAGCATCTTGCTGAGATGCATAAAAAGATATTTAACTTCTTAGCTTTGAGGAATTTTTCGGATGGCTGCCCCAGACAGTTTAATCGCTGAAACTTCCGATGATATCACTGGATGAAAATCAAATTCAAAGGATAGGTTGATTTTAGCACGAGTTTGTTATGGTAGACTTATTGCTGCTGTGTTGGAAAAATATTGCCAGTACTGAACATTTTCATTTGAATATTTGTGTTATAGGAGATGCTGTCAGGAAATGATTTTTGTTACTTTGAGTAAGAAATGGTTGATATGATACTGTAAAAAGTGTATAACTTGTTTCCACATTTTTAAGTCGCTCAAAGATAATTTCTTCGAAAACCCTAGGCTTTTTTTTCTTATATCTTCGTCATTAGTATTATAGGCTTGGAACAGCTAATTCAGGACTAAAATGCAAAATCAGAATATGTTGGATGCGGGTCTGGTAGTAATTAGCCAAAGCTTTAGCGATATTGCTCATTTTTGTCAAAAAGCTGTATAATTCGTTGAAATGCGAATTCAAAAGCCTTGATTTTCAACTGTTTATACAGACTTAACTTCATAAAGCAGTAGCCCAGACCTTTTCTCAAACCCCTTTGACTTAATGCGTAAAACCGACATAATTTCGAGTGGCCTCGAGGTAGGACGAGACCGTCATAAACACTCAGGCACCCCCATAAATCGTTCATTATGTAAATAATAACACTCTCTCCGAGATATGGCAAACGTTGACGAGATGAGAGTGTAAATGGTCCCCTCGTCTTATCCCCGAGACTCAGCAAATGTTGACGAGGCGAGAGTGTAAATGGTCTCCTCACCTTTTCTCGCCTGTTTTTTTTTATGGCAAGCACGTGAGTGTAAATGGCTTCCTCGCCGGCTCTCGCCAGTTTTATAAGGGTATAATGAGCCTATTATGGTGGTGTCTGAATGTTTATAACGGTCTCATCCTACGTCGAGCCTGCTGGAAATGGTGTTAGTTTGACTTACCGAGTCAAAGGGATTTGAAAAAAGGTCTGGTGCTGGCTGCGACGTTGTTTACAAACCTATTTGGTTTGCCCATGAAATCATGGGCAAAATGCATGCGATGGGTACAATGCATGGGATGGGTACAAGGCACACTCTTCGAATTTCTGAACAGAGAAGATGCTACCTACCTAAACAATATTACCACATAAATTTCACACCGTACAGAAGGGTGCGAAGTTTAAGTGTACAGATATGCATACCACGTAGGTTGGTATCCTTCCATAAGATAAGCCATCTTCACCCTATGTCTGTTTTGCCGAATGCCCTCACGAAACGTATGCCATATATGTAAACGGGGCATTACATCCTCATAAAACAGGCGAGAGCCCATGAGGAAGCCATTTACACACTTGTACTTCCCATGAAAAAAAGAGGCGAGAATGGATGAGGAGACCATTTACCCTCTCGCCTCCTGAACCTTTGCTATGTCTCGGGAAGAGTGTAATTGAGACTTTTGAGTGACAGTAATAAAGCCGATGATGGTAGACGTCATTGTCTTGATGACGAGGAAGCCGACTAAGACCAGATGGTGCTTGGATGATGGCTGTAGTATAAGTTATATTATTTGTTTGTAAAACACCATCTGATCTCTTCCTGTTGCTGTTATATTAACTATTTAATACACAAAAATACCAACAGCTAATTTCAGAGCAGCTCGAGCTCGTTAGAGTGATAAAATGTCACAACAAAATATTTTTTAATAGGTTAACCGTTTTGATTAGCTTGGTCGTCATTGTGGTATCAATTCGATTCATTTCTGCTCATACGCACATGCAAGGTGTGGCTATTAAATAACGAAGCTGTTGCTTCTAAAGAAGAATCACTCATGTGCCGTACGCTATATTTATATATATGAAAAATTTCAGCAAAACGATTTTAATAATAATTTTCTTCGAAAATCAGTAAAAATTGTGTCTCTGCAAAATGTTTATAAAAATTATATATTTAATTATATTATCTTATTAACTATCATGGTTTAAACTTTAAAAATTTTAGTTACCCTTCGAGTATTGATTATTCCTTGCAATAACCTTTTCGGCATTTTTCCGTGCAAGGAAAAACCACTCTGATGTGTTTCCTAAATAGTGATACTCGGCCGCAAGATCTTTAGCAAATGCAGCACCTTGATCAGGTGGAGGCAAACGGTACGCAAATGGACAAAAAAGTCCTGGTTTGGAAGGATGCTGGTTCCAATCGAAGCAGTTCCCAGCCGCAAATATATCCTCATCGAACTCGACCATTGACAAAACTGATGCATGTAGCAGATGCTCCGATGCTTGAACGGGGAATGATGCCTGTTTGAAAATTCTGCAAAAATTCAATGTATTAGCTATGTTGCACGGTTTGCAAACAAGAAAATATTGTTGCATGCACGACAAAAAAAAATCATATTTCCCCATAACAATGCCATAAATAGCCAGAAATGACGAGAAATATCTCGACATGTATATCATACATGTATTTCATAAAACGAAAGCAATTTATAGATAAAACGCAGGCTAGCGCCCTCTAGAAGCAAAATCAGAGCATTCGGGAAGCCAAAACACAATCAGATCCCATATGGCAAGGGAAATTCACAATAGCCTTCTAGAAGCCAGACCAAGAGCTTTCGAGAACCCAATGTATAAATCCAGAATAGCCATACCAATTCACCTCACGAGTATAAAATCGCCGCGAGAGGTCTTAGAAGTCAATTAGTATACAGCGAAAGCACAGCGTCAGAAGTTAGTTCCTAACCTCCGTACCAACTCCGTATATGTATATATAAGGACCAAAATTCCAGTGATCTAACCTGAGATTGTGTTGTTGATCAGACTGGAAAGCTGTGGAAATCGCATGGAACAGAAAGAGATGCAAGATAAGATTCGACAGCTACATACTCAGGCTAGATTTTTCGTTCCTCACATCCGCCTCCCTCTCGCAAAAACTACCAACACACTCTCAGATTAAGAGGCGCAATGGAGATGCAATTTCAAGGTCAAAATGGTTTTTTGGGGAAATAGAAGGAGTTGGCACGCTGGTTAAGAACTAACTTCTTACGCTGTGGCGAATGTCTGATACAGATAATTGTATGATACAGCGAATTAAATATATCCGGGCGCGATTATTTTAAAAGCGATAAAGTGTGAAATTGTAACGCGACTGTTAATAGTGCGATTAATAAAAGTGCGATAAGTAAAGTGTACGTGATTTAGTGACTAGAATTATTTGTTTAAATAAAAGTGTGACTAGTGATGTAAAAAAAACTGTTTTATTTCGTAAACGCGGAGAATATCGAATCCACGAAAGGTGTTTTAAGGGTAAAACACAACAATATAAACATTTCTATCAAAGTTTTAGTAACACATTCATATCAGATTTCACGTTTCTTTGAAATATTAAACATATCAACAAAACAAACTATAAACTCATTTATATTCTTCATAATAATATCAAATTGTGATCACAATAATAAACTTCTCTATGTATTTCTCCAAAGAACATTCGCATAGCCAAAGAAAGAATGCAAGAGACCCGCTCATCTTGCAGGCAATGAAAACATCATCTTAAGGCTGGTACTAATTAATCGTGAAGCTAAATTTTGACAATTCTCCTCTATTTTTGGACCTGAAATTTGCATTGGTGGCAACTGACAACCCGATAATCAAATTCGGTTGAAATTCACATATTGCATTAACTTTAGACAGGACCATCTCTGGTACAAATTACTGTGAAATCTGGATAGCCCTGTCGCAATAGTACCAATGTGGAAAGATTACTTAAAACCCGGTTTTAGCCCCAAACATTCTGATTAGGTTTATGAAACTCACACAGTAGCTGAACCTTGTTTTAATCCAAATTTATTAGAAACAATACACAATACAATTAAATTTTGTTGAAAAATTAGATTGTTTGCATAAGTCAAAACGAAATGCAGATGGTAAATGAACCATATTTTAGGCAAAATTTGATAGAAGCTTTGTTGAAAAATCGCGATAAGGCTGCGAACTATGTTAATTTTTGTCATTTTTTCTAATGTTCGAAGAAGAACATTAGTATTAAAATCACTTTGGCCAAAAATGCATATATATATACATATATATATATATATATATATATATATATATATATATATATATATATATATATATATATATATATATATATATATATATATATATATATACATGTATACATATATGTATATATGTATATATATACATATATGTATATATATATTTATATATATATATATATATATATATATATATATATATATATGTATATATATATATCATCATCATCGATGGCGCGACAGCCCAAATCGGGCCTTGGCCTCCAGTAATGTTCGCCTCCAATCGTCTCGATCCTGCGACCTGGTTCTCCAATTATTGAACCCCAGTATTGACCTGCTGTCTGCGTCTATCGTGTCTTCCCAACGTTTCCTCGGCTTACCAACTGGACGCTTCCCTTGTGCTTTGCCTTCCAACGTTCTATTAGGTAGTCTATTGGCCTCCATCCTTTCGACGTGGCCGGCCCATTGTAATTTCCGTAATTTAATGCATGTGGATACAGGTGGGTCGTCGTATATATGGTACAACTCATTGTTGTATCGCATTCTCCACTCTGTCCCTTCTTGTATGGGGCCAAAGATTCGTCGTAGCACTTTGCGCTCAAATACGTCCAGCGCCTTTTCGGAGTCCGTAGTCAAAGTCCAGGCTTCGCTTCCATAGAGAAGCACAGGTTTAACGAGTGTTTTGTATATGCGAAGCTTATTATTCCTGTGCACGTTCGTAGACTTGATTATGGGGAGTATGGAATAGTACGCCTTGTTTGCTGCATTTATTCGCCGTAAAATTTCGTCCTTTTCACTGCCTGATTTATCAAGGTGGACTCCTAAGTAGATGAAGCTATCTACATTTTCGATGTTGTAGTCTCCTAAGGTCAAGTTTTGTCTGATTGGCGCCATTTTTCTTGTTTGGGTCATTAGTTTGGTTTTATCTTCGTTGACCCGTAGATTTATTTTTTTGGCTTCTGACTCCAAACTTAGGAAAGCTTCCTTTGCTTCTGGTATGGTCCGTGCCATAATGTTGACGTCATCGGCGAATGCTACTATTTGCGTGGACTTGAACAGTAGTGTGCCTGTTATATCAGCTGGTATTCTTCTGATGACGTGTTCCAGAGCAAGGTTGAATAGCATCGGGGCAAGTCCATCTCCTTGCTTTAAGCCTGAGTTGGTGTGGAAGCTGTTGGATAGGTCACTGTTGACTTTGACCTGAGATTCGGCGTTCATCATTGTCACCTTAGACATGCGGACGAGTTTTGTTGGAATTCCCAAGTCAAGCATGATTCGGTAAAGTGTATTTCTGTCTACACTATCGTATGCTTACTTGAAATCTACGAAGACCTGGTGCACGTCGATATTATACTCCCAGCATTTTTCAAGCACCTGTTTGACTGAGAATATTTGATCTATCGTAGATCGTCCGGACCTGAAGCCGCCTTGATACTCTCCTATGATGTTATCATAGAAGGGCTTCATTTTACGTTCAATAATTTTGGACAAAACTTTATAGGACGAGCATAATAAAGCGATGCCTCTGTAGTTTTCGCAACTTAATTTGTCTCCTTTTTTTGTAAATGGGGCATATAATACTTTTTCGCTGTTCTGCTGCCCAAATTTTTAATATTAATTGGTGGAGAATGTTGCAAAGAAGAGTTCCACCATTTCTGAGTAATTCGGGAGGTATTCCATCTATTCCCGGAGCTTTGTTTATTCGAAGGTAACGTATGGCTGCCTGAACTTCTTCGAATGTTGGTGGAGAGATGTAAATGTCCTGAACTGCTTCTGGGATATTTGGATCTGCTGAGTTTGTCGTCGGCGCGGGATTAAGCAGCTGTTTAAAATACCGTGCCCATCTTTCTTTAATCTCGACCGAGTTACTGATGATGGATCCACTTTCATCCTTACAAAGGCTCGTTCGCGGTTTGTATCCCTCGCGTAGCTGTTTGATTGAGGAATACGCAGCTCGTAGATCATTATAGGTCATGTTTTCGTTCCTGGATCTTGTTGTTGGTAAGTTGGCGTTTCTTTTGGCGACACATTTTTTTTGCCTGTCGGCGGAGGATGTTATAGTTTTCGGTTTTAGCGCGTGTTGGTCGTTGGATTAACTCTTTGTAAGCCTCATTTCTCTTTTTAATAGCATCTTGACACTCATTATCAAACCAGTCATTCCGAGGGTTTTGGCGTTTATGTCCTAAGGTCTTTTCTGCTACTGTTTTGATTCCTTCTTTTACCTTTGTCCACATGGTTTCGATATCTGCGTCGTGTTCTCCCGACAGAGGGATATCTTGGAGTAGATTTTCGAGCGTCGACATGTATGTAGTAGCTACCGAGTTTTCCTTGAGTTTTTCTAGGTCGTATTTCGGAATTCGTGATTTTGAGTGCTTTTCACACCTCGAAATACGACATCGGTATTTCGCTCTGATAAGGTAATGATCGGAGTCACAGTTCGCGCCACGTAGTGTTCGAACATCAAGAATGCTGGTGGCCACCCTTTTTTCTACGAGAACGTGGTCTATTTGATTGTAGGTGCGACCATCTGGTGATGCCCACGTTCGTTTGTGTATGTCTCGATGTGGGAAGTATGTTGAGCTTACAAGAAGGTTCCTGCTAGCTGCGAAGTCAATCAGACGCTGCCCGTTTTCGTTCGTAATTGGATGAAGGCTGTGTCCTCCTGTGGTTCCTCTATGAGCCTTCTCGCGGCCGATTTTTGCATTGAAGTCACCTAGAACAATTTTCACGTCATTCGAGGGCAGTGCGTCAACGGTGCGTTCTAAGGTGCTGTAAAAGTCGTCCTTCACTGCGTCGTCCTTGTCTTCGGTTGGAGCATGGCAGTTCACCAACCAAACATTAAAAAATTTTGTTTTTATGCGGATCGCACATAGTCGCTCATTTATTGGTTTGAAATTGGTGACGCATTGTTTGAATTTATTGTCTACTATAAATGCAACTCCAAACTCTCGACTTCCCGAAATTTTTCCGCTGGTAAACAATGTGTGCGTTCGCATCTCATTAATTTCGCTGCCAAGCCATCTAGTTTCTTGAATCGCCAAAATGTTGATGTTGAATGCTGAAGCCTCATTAAGAAGCTCTCGAAGTGCCCCTGCTCTATATAGCGATCTAACGTTCCAAGATCCGAAAGAGTAATCCATATTTCGTTGCCGAAGTCGTTGCCGTTTAGTCAGTCCGATCCGAGGCTGATCTCCTGGTTCCGTGACAATTGATTTTTTTACGGGGATGCGTTGTCAGCGCCTCGCCCAACCCCCAACCTGGAGGGCCATATATATATATATATATATATATCAGTGAGTAGAGAGCTGGATTCCCACGCGGGAGGTACCGAGTTTAAATTAAGGCTTTTTCTTCAATAAAAAGTTTGTATACCCAGCTAGGGTAGATAGTCCATTGGGAGATGGTAATTCTGATGTAATTCCGATGGTAATTCCGTAAAGAAGAAAGCTTGCTTATACTAGAATCGAGCAGCATCATATATCACCAGGGGACAATCAGGTAGAACGAGAGGAATAGTGCTCCTAATTAGCAAACAATGGACGAAGAAATTGAAGAGCTCTATAATGAAATAAACCAGGCTTGGGACAACACCAACAACAGCCACTTCAAATTTCTAGTAGGCGACTTCAAAGCTATTGTAGGAGGAAGAAAGGACCACGAAATCCTGGTAGGAAAATTCGGTTTGGGCATAAGGAACAATAGAGGAGAAAGATTTATCCAATTCGCTCACCACTATAACTTCTACATAGCTAACTCGTTCTTCAAGGAAGACCGAATTAGAAAATGGACTTGGCAAGCCCCAAATGGAATCACTAAGAACGAAATCCATCTGATCCTAACCGACAGAATAAGAACAGTTAAAGATGTATCAATAATTAATAGTTTCGGGACAGGAAGCAATCATCGTCTGGCTAGAGCAAAGATTACCCTAGATTTAAAGGCAGAAAGGTTCAGACTAGTTAGAAAACCAACAAGAGCAGGTATTAACTCTGACAACGTCGGAAAGAACGCCATTCTCTTCCAAGAAATGCTAGATTCCGAAATGCGTAATAAGGACGCAACGTACCTCACAAAAGCGATCTTGATATGTGCCGAAGAAGTAGGTGTACCAAGCGTAGACAGTAAACACGGCAAGCTCTCAAAAGAAACAAAAGCCTTACTCAGAAAACGTAGGGAAATGAATTTACACTCGGAACTTCCAAACGATTGAAAACATTGAAATCTGCAAAACAATCAAAAAGAAAGTAACGGAAGATGTAAGGAAATACAACGAAAAACTAGTAGAGAGCGCCATCGAAAGTAATAGGAGCCTCAAGAAAGCAAAAAGAGCACTACTGATTGGTAAAAATCAAGTGATTGCCAGGCAATACGAAAAGAAAGGATAACCGATAGGAAGGAAATACTAGAGATTATAACCAACTTCTATCAGGATCTCTACAAAGGCCCCGAAAGAAGCTATTCAATAACAGTGACTACACAAGCAGCCCCTGAAGAAGATGTCCTAGAAGTTCTCATTGATGAGGTGGAAGCGGCGCTGAAACAAATGAAAAATGGTAAAGCAGCTGGCAATGATGGCATCACAGCGGAATTACTGAAATACGCGGGGAGGAAAACATAGAAGATTCTGGCCGACGTATTCACAAGCTGCCTCAGAACAAGGCAACTTTCTGACCAATGGAACAGCGCCAACATAATTCTGATCCATAAGAAGGGGAGCAAGGAAGACATTAGAAACTACAGGCTGATAAGAATGCTCCCTGCATTCTACTAGGTATTGACTAAAGTCATCAATAACAGAATACAATCAGCCCTAGACGCAAAACAGCCACAAGAACAGGCAAGTTTCAGAAGTGGTTTAAGCACTATAGACCGCATACACACACTGAGAGGGAGATCATGAGCAGAGCGAATGATTATGAACGCCCCCTCCCCCTGACATACATTGATATTGAGAAAGCCTTCGACTCAATATACCCCGAGGCAATAATAAGAGCACTTATGAGCCAAGGTATTGAGAAACCATATGCAGAAACACTGACCAACATCTACAGGAACGTCAAAGCGAAAGTCAAAGTGTTCGATGACACGCCAGAGTTTCCCACAGAAAGAGGTGTTGGACAGGGGGATGCCATATCGCCAAGACTCTTCAACGCCACCCTGGAAGAAATCTTTCGAGGCCTAGCATGAGACAAAAAAGGCTGAATCATAGATGGAGAACGGCTAAGGCACTTACGATTCGCAGATGACATGGTCCTTATCGCCCAAAATCAGGATGAATTACAAACGCTACTCGAGGATCTAAGCTCAGCTAGTGAGACAGCAGGACTGAGAATGAACCTCAATAAAACAAAGGTTATGTACAACGAATTCATAACGAGAGAAAATATGAATCAATAACACAGATTTGGAAGTGGTAGACGAATATGTGTATCTGGGCCAAACAATAAGCAACTCAGAATCGCTACTACCCGAAATAAACTAAAGAACTAAACTAGCGTGGAGTGCGTTTGGGAAAAACTCCATAATCTTGAAATCAAAAATGAAATCCGACCTGAAGAAGAAAGCCTTTGATCGATGCATTCTGCCAGTCATGACCTATCGTTGTGAAACATGGACTCTGACAGCAGATATCACAAGAAAGCTTCAGTCAAAGTCATGAATTGGTACCTAAGGGGAGTCAAAAGACCGAGACGGCGCCCGAAACTACGATGGGACCAGTACATAAGAAAGCTAGCCGGCATAACCAGGACACGTATAGACAAAAATAGACAAATATATATATATATATATATATATATATATATATATATATATATATATATATATATATATATATATATATATATATATATATATATATATTATATATATTTATATATATATATATATATATATATATATATATATATATATATATATATATATATATATATATATATATATATATATATATATATATACGAGTATGTATTAATTAATAAAATGTGAAGAAAATGCTGACCCGAAATTAAATCTTACCTGGTTAACATATTCGCCCGGTTCACTGCTACTTCGGCTTCTATTCGAAACCTGTCCTGAGCATATTGGTCGACTACTCCGTCTCCTAGGTTCAATGCTGTTCCCGCTGTACAATTTGCACCTAGCATATGCTGGCTTTCAACGATTTGCAGAAACTTTGTTACAACGTCACGTCCTTGAAGCAAATTCAGTCTATTGCTTCGACTTATTTCGTCAAGACTTGATAGGTCTTCAATGTGTTGAATAAGGTAATCATCATCGAAACCTTCCTGTTTTTGATTAGCCGTCGGAAAGGCACCGTCAGTCATTTGTGTTTGCGTTCGATACTCGTCGTTCGATAGAATGAAAAAATCCTCATAATTAACTCCGGAATTGTTTCTACTGTTGAAATTATCGACTAATGATTGTGACTCCTCAATTTTCGCCAAACCGGCAGTTGTACGCGAGTTGAAGTTCTTCAAAACTGGCTCAACTTCAGGCGAAAGCGGTTTATTCAATGCTTGTATTTGGATACTGCTTAAATGAGTGGAATCATTTTTATCTTCTTCATTCAAATCGTTATGAGATTGTAAATATCTAATCCCTTTATCTATTGTTTTCTGAATGTTTTTCAGAATTTTTTTATTGGCGTTTTTTCTATTTTTGGGTAGGAATGAAAGAAACGTAAATGATGTCGTGTTTTTTTCGGGTGATTTGTCTGGATATTGTGTCCTTACTGAGCTGTGGTCTGTTATATTTTCTAAAAGCCACGGATCATTTGCCGTTAATATGCTGCTTTCATTTTCAAACAAATCATATTGCATTGAATTACTTTCGTATTGAAATGTAAGATTATTCAACACATGTAGGCCCCAACGTGTGTAATCTTTTCCATTCGAATGTCGAATTCGCGAGCGCTCATGTCGAATGAAGGAAAACTCCGCCTGAGAGAATGCACCGTCCATCAAATAAATTAATGCTGAAACTGTGTACGTCATAAGCACTAAAAAAGAGCGCTGTTTTGTGCAGTGTTTCTTATAGGTGTCCACAGGCATAATCGTTTTCAATCTCAAACGTAGCTTTTTATTGCCAAGTTATTTTCATTGGATGCGAATTAAAACTAGACATCATGAAAGCAGTTTTCCGAAAGTGTACATTGCATCTAAAATAAATAATTAAAGATATTTAGAAACTATTATTACTTGAGAAATATCTTAATCTTGTGAAACATAAAATATGAAGAAAACAATTCCGTAAATCAGTCTTGAACTATTCAAATTTATTTTTCCTCAGAAACATGATTTTTTCCTAGCATGGCAAACGAAATAAAATAGGGTTTGCGATTGAATGATGAAACAATCATATCAATTTATTAAATTTCCATCTATTAGTTGGTTTCTCCGACAATATCATTTCCGTTATTTCAATTTGAACTTGGCTAGCTGTCGAAGGCAAATATTTCTCCGTGCCAGATTGTGTGATCTCATTCCAAATCAAATTTCCGTTAAAATATGGTCGTCTAAAAATATACGATATTTAATGGAAAACTGCAAGAAGAAGCTGCTACGCAGATGAGGGTTCTCCAGGGGAATCTGCAAAAATTCCGCACTGCCGACGACTAACTCACGCAGCTTATGATGAGTCCAGAGTTCAAATCGCAATCATCAGCAAGCCCTACCGAAGCAGACACTTCAGACTATGGAACCTTATGGGTTGCAGACACTCGGAAAGTCCGGGCTGACCGGCGACGTTCGAGCGATGGGTATATGTGGATTGAAAATCGAGACATAAGCTTTTTGAGCTGCTATTTTTTGACTGAATGACCCAATATGAGAATTTTGTAGCAAGATAAAAGCATTGAAATACGCTGTGTGATATCTTCGTGGCAACTGGGAGTAGCTACTAGCTTCATTGCAGGGGCCCCGGAGCAAAGGATGCCGACTGAAAGCACAAGGAGAAGATTAATTATGGAAACGGCGTCCAGACTCAATAGTGTCGTGATGAACAAGGGCTTGACTCCATCTTATCACAAACTATGCTTCGGCGGACCCACTTCCGATATAATTCTTGTTTAAAAGGCGTTGCCCATAATGGCTAGCAACTAGAGATTGACGAAAGAATAAACTGGAAGTGACCACAATTATATCACCCTCTGTTTGTGGGGGGAAAACCCCTCAAAACTCTAACCAGAAAATGCTTGGGTCGAATATTTCGAAGTTCGACAAGAGGAAGCCATTGGAGTTACTTGGCAAGAGTTTGGCTGAAGAGGACAGGACAGATTAAACAGGCGTAAGAATGGGCCCCGGAGGAATAGATACGATGGTAAATTGTTTTTGGGATTATAATTTAGCTACATTATGATAATTTAACTACTAAAAAAGTTCAATGCTTTAGATTTTTTTGCTAGCAGGATTCGACAACCAAGTCGGAGTTTTGCGGTCAAAGTATATAAGCTAATGCATTGTAAAATATAAGAAATGAATGCTGTCATTTGACTGGTCAAATACATTATATACGAGGTTAACGTAATGATAATGAAAATATGAACCAAGGTGATTAAACTTGAGAATAAAAAATATTAGTTTTTCAATATAGTCTCCTAAGAAGCTAATACATTTAGTCCATATTTTTCCCAAATCCAGCATACCGTTAGAAAAAAATTCACTGCCTTTACTCTACCAAAACGTCTCAACAGCACCCATAACTTCGCTATCATCTTCAAATTTCTTGCCCCGAAGCACTGCACTGGGAGCTAGATCTAGCAGTTCGAATTCTGTTTCTTGAATTGCAACCATCGCAACTGCAGCCTTGTGAACCGATGCGTTGTCTTGATGAAATAGCACTCCGATTCGCAATTTGCCACATCTTTATTCCTCAATAGCCTCCCACAATATTGTCATTTGGTCTACGTAGTAAAAGCCTGATACAGTGGCTCCCTTTCGCAAATATTTCACCATAATAATTCTATCAGCGTCCCAAAAACTGATACCATAACCTTCCCCGCCAAGCTCGACACCTTGAATTTCTTTGGCGTCGGTGAAGAGGGTCACTTCCACATCATCTATTGCTGTTTGGTTTCTGGATCAAAAAGGTAAATGCAGGTCTAGACCATGATTACGAAACGCGACAAAAAATTCTCCCGATCTACCTGGAACTTTTCGAGATTCACCCTCGAAATGTCGACTCGTTTCTTCTTTTGGTCGTCGTTTGACATTCTCGGCCTCCAACGCGCAAAAACCTTCTGCATATGTAATTCGTTAGCAACGATTCTTTGAACATTGCCATACGAGATCGTTGTTACGTCAGCTCTTTGATTTGCCAACATGACATCTTTGACTTTTTTCCACGTTGTCTTCAGTGAGAGACGTGGATAGGCGTCCACCGCGGTGTTCATCTTCAGTGAATGTTCTTCCCAGCTTAAATTTCTTGGCCCAGCGTGCAACGGTGAAATATGAAGGAACTGCGTCCCCTAATGTTTCCACGTAGTCGCTGTCTATGCCTTTGGTAGACATTTTTTCAAAAACATGTACTTCATGACAGCTCTAATTTCGTTTTTCTCCAATTTGATGTTCTGTCTTCAACGGTTCGTAGGCAAATAAATGCACCTCCCTGGAATTGTGGCCTATTTATATGTCTTTTTGTATGCTGACCTAGTGGGTATACGAGGTAGTTCAATTTTTTTTTTAAATTTTATGCGAACTGGAAATAACCGATTATCACTACTTTTGGATCTCTCGTACATGCGTGCATATACAGTGAAACCTGGTTAAGTGGCACAGAAACCGCTGTTATTGGTAATTACAATGAGGTACCGACACTTTTGCAATGAAATATCTCTGTTACTGGGAATATCTCTGTTACTGGGAAAACCTTGTTAACTGAGAATAGATTCCATAGGTTTTTTCGATGTTTACCTCTATAATTGGGACTTCGTAGTTCAGTAACCCGTATAAGTGAGACAAGTTATCAGGTTTAGACAAGCTATGACACGCTTGTTTACTAACAGTCTAATTTGTTCCATATTTGCTTTGTTTATGAGTCTGTTCGAGATACTAGTGAATAACAGTGCACAACATGTCGAAACGAAGGTGTAATTCTCTATCATCCGCTGATAAATTAAAGTTATTATTGAATTATGATAGTGGAAAGTTGCGTGACGAACTGTGCACGGAGTCTAATATACCTAAGTCAACTCTTTATAGAGTCATTCGAAATAAGGAGAAAATACGTTCTCAGTGTATTGCTGGAAAAGGAAAGCTAAAACGATTACGACCAACAGAGTATTCTGAACTTGAAAAATGTCCCTCGACATGGATAAAACAGGTACTGAATAAAAACATTCCAATAAGCGACCGAATGATTAAGGAGAAAGCTCGAGAATATGCGAGTAAGCTACGGATTGATAATTTTTCTGGCAGTAATGGATAGTTGGAGGGCTTTAAGAGAAGGAATCTATCATTTTCAAACATGTTTGTGGAAAGAGCAATGAGAGCACCCGATAATGTCTTCAATGCTGATGAAGCGAGCTTATTCTTCAAGTGTCTTCTGGATAAAACTTTTACATTCAAAGGTCAACCTTGCCATGGTGGTAAATTAAGCAAAGATACGATCACTGTGCTTGTGTGTGCAAATATGTCTGGAACTGAAAAACTGCCACTTCTCTTAATTGAGAAATCAAAAAATCCAAGATGCTTCAAAGGTATGAAAACTTTGCCTGTTATTTATCAAAGCAATAAAAAGGCCTAGATGACATGTGATTTATTCGCGGATTGGTTGAAAAAAGTGAACACCGATATTTACAACTTTAAAGTTTATTACAGAAAAGAAGTCGTACAATACGCTCTTAAATCTATAGAAGAGAATAAAATCCCTGAAGTTAACATCCTTCAGACTATGAGATTTGCGAGAAAAGCTTGTTTTTGTGTTAGTAACTGTTTAAAAAAAAAAACTAGATTCAAAGTGACAGCAGTACCGGAACCTGAAGTCCTACAAGAGGAGGAAGAGAAATGTGAAACACTTGCAGAACGGAATCAGATTATGGCCGCTGGTAGTAGCAACGAAAATGACGAGCAGCCAAATTTTGAGGATTTTGTGCGTATGGACGATGATGTATTAGTATCGGAAGAGCTCACTGACGACGACATTATCTCTGCGTGCTCTTCTTCCTCTTTAGAGATAGAACAAGAAGAAGAGGAGGGTTGTGACACTTGTGAAGATATTTTAGAGAGAGTATCATAGCGTGACGCAGAAAAAGCCTTAGAAACCTTACATAAATATTTTGAGATGTCAAATATTGGTAATCCTGTTATATTTGACCAAATTTATATTATAAAGAAACACCTTAAAGCAACTAACAATCTAATACAAATTCATATAACTGATTTTTTTAATTAAATAAAATTTACATAATTTTGCTTTTTTTTTGTATTTAGAAAAATGGTGCATCATAAAATATGCATTTCTTTTTTGGTATTAACATTTACACCTTTTTATATGGTAAATGGCACATTTCGACCTCTCATAGTGGGACAACAACTGTCATTTTAACCTGCCTATTTGGGAAACTGGGTAAATGAAAAGCCTCTATAAGTGATACAAATTTTTAGGTCCCTTGAGTTCCCAGTTAACCAGGTTTCAGTGTAATATACAATTCATACATGTTAATGCATATTAATATACATATATGCATATCAATCTATATATATTTATTTTATATGCAAGTTGAACAAATATAAAGAAATAAGAGAAAAGAATTTTATTTTTTTAGGCTACAATAAGGCATCTGCCCGTGTTATTCAGTAAAATATGTAGGATGTTGTATTAAAGGGTAAATTCGCAAGCTTAAGTGGCGTAGAAAAGATGTGCTATTTTGCATTGTTAATGTATTTAATGAGCTAATTTGTGCTGCAATGCAACATATTTACCTTCACATATTCCAACCAATGAAAACATTCAAATTGCAATTGTGATGAATAAATCGCGTGATAGCACAATGATTTGTTTTACACTGCGAGTTTTCTGCTCGCTCGGGAACTCTATGACAATTTTAATTGTATACACACGTGGGTAATTAAGCAATCACTGAATGATGAAAAAAAAACAATTGCCGAACACATCAAGAGTTGTCCACTAAAATGAACTGAGCAAGACGAATAAACCAAGCTTTGCCTGAATTCTTCTAATGTTTGATTCACCGTGTTGCTCACCATCAACCGTTATATTAACAAGTTATCACTTATGACCCGATTAAACATGTTTCCAAACTTTTAACGTATTTCAAAGAAACTATTTGGTTTTAAGACAAGTTTTTATTTTTTGAGGAATTACGGATGAAACTTTCACGCACGTAAATGACGGGGGAACATACTTCAAACTAAAGCTTCCATAACTTTGATAGGTACTAATTCAGCAGTTGCGCAGTTCTTATCAAACCAAATGATTTACCGCTGGAACAAACTATGTGAAGAGCAAACAAATATACTTTCTCTAGCTTTCAGGATAAAGAATGTGGTCTGAGATTGGATATTCAGCTTTGCAATCTATTCGCATATAAACAAACATATGTTTAACATTGACAATGCGATCAGGCAAACAGGCTGACGAAGTCCCAATATAATTTGGATTTTAGATTATACCAATCAGAGCGTCGTGGAAATTGGAATTGGAAATTCGGCTTACTACTTAGTAATTGGGTATATGCCCAATTTATATGTGCGTGTACCTGGAAAGAATTTGTTTATATGCACGAAGTCCTGAATACTCTACTCTAACTATATCCTAAATAATTGATCAAAACGTGTTAGAAGGCAGTAAGATCTTACAGTTAATTAAATAGAAGCTTTTAAACCATAGAGTATATACTCGTATAAGAGATTAAGGTTACGTTGCGATTAGATTAGAGTTAGAAAACAATTAAATCAGAATAATTATTTTTATGTGTGATTTAAAGTCTTATAATTTTCAAGTAAAGGTAATTTATCTAAATATTTCATAAACTGTTATATCACTTCTTGGAAATTTAGGAATTAATAACGACTTTTCCAGCTGTTATTATGTCTTTTTTAAATGAAGAATATGCTGATATTCATTTCATTTATGACGAAGCTCAAAAAGACAGTGGGCTAGCCAGACGGCTGCATCGGGAAAGATTTCCCAATCTGAGAATCCCTCACCACAGAACTCTTGATAATATAAACAGGTGCTTAAGGAAACGTGGGACATTTGTTTCTAATAGGTTGGATCAAGGAGCATCAAGAACACATCAAGACGTAGAAGACGAAAAATAGTGGATGGTAAATGCAGATCCGAGCACCAGTAAATAGCGCAAAGAGTTGGAATATCTCAATCGAGAGTTTGGCGTACTCTTCATGCTAGTCAGCTGTATCCGTTCCATTATACAGCGATACAAGTATTACAAGTTGAAGATACTGCACGTCGACTTGAATTTTGCCGCTGGATGCGTCAGCAGAGGCTGGAAATAACAGCAAAAGTGCTGTTTATCGATGAAGCCACATTTAATAGAGATGGTGTCTTTAATACGCAAATTTGCACAACTGGTCTTTAAAGAATCCACACGCCATAATAGAAGGGCATCATCAAAGTAGCTTTAAAGTAAATGTTTGATGTGGGATAGTTGACAATCATTTGCTTGGTCCCTTCGAAATCCCAATAGTGAATCGTACCACATATCTTTCATTTTTTTAAACTGAATTAGAAGATATATGGGACAATAATATATCTCTCTCCTTGAGAAGGGATATGTACTTTATGCACGATGGTGCTCCACCACATTATTCTCAGGAAGTGAGAACTTACTTGAACGAAAAATTCAATGGACGATGGATAGGTCGCGTAGGTCCAATTCTCTGACATCCGCGGTCACCTGATCTTAATCCGTTAGATTTTTATTCATTAAGTTACCCAAATGCTGTGGTCTGGGGCTCTATTGTGAACACGAGAGAAGATCTCTGAAGCAGAATTCAGTCTGCCTGTGACTTTATTAGAAGTAATAGTTATAATTTTAGTAGAGGAAGACAATCTTTAGTTCGCACATTAGAGTTCTGTATTGAGAAGGAAGGCGGCCACTTTCAACACGTATTGTAATTAGTCAATAGTTTACTAAATTATTCAAACTGTTACAAATAATTCGTTTTCTTATTTCCTAAAAGTTGTGGAGACACAAGCACAGGAAGACTCTCTAATCACCGACTTTTGCTTTCAAACAAAAGCCAGAAAAGGCCACACCTCGTCAACTTAGACATTTACAGTTATATAATCACTTCTGACATTCGGCATGACTCTGGTTGCAACAACGCTGTTGTTGATGCACTCTCTCGTCTAGAAGAAATCATTCTTTCCAGAACTCTGAACTTTGCAACAATCGCCTCGCCCCAAGCATCGGACGCAGAGTTTCAGAAAATTCTAAAGGACTCAAAATTCGTTTTAAAAAACAGCCAATCTTTGGCACCAACTTCGACATTTTTTGTGAAGTGGCTGTCCCCACCATTCGACCTTATATTCCTCTTATGTTTAGGAAACAGGTATTCAACTGAGAACATAATATCTCTCACCCTGGTATTCGCCCTCAGGAAAGCACATTGCAGAAATTCTTCTGGCCTTCGATGAACAAGGACATTGCCACTTGGGCCCGAGAATGTCTATCTTGTCAAAAATGCAAGATAACCAGACATGTGAGCAAACCTATATCGACCTTTCCTACGGTCTCCAAACGTTTTAAGGTCATTCACATCGACATAGTTAGTCCCCTAACACACGCACAGGAATACACTTATTGTCTCACCATTTTCGACCGTTTCACGCGTTGTCCTGAAGCAATGCCTTTAGCCAGCATTACTGGCAATGACTGTGGAGCTATGAAATTTGAAGCTCCCCAATACATTGTCACCGACCAGGGCAGACAATTCGAGTCAGCACTCTACGCTGAGCTTTGTTGACTCTTGGCCTTGGAACCCATTCGTAACACAGCGTACCACCTACAGGCCAACGGTTTCCTAGAAAGATGGCATCGTACTCTAAAATCGGCTATCATGGCTCACAACGATCATCACTCCTTCCACCATACGACGGTCCAATCAAAGTCTTAGCCAGACAAAAAAACTACTACACTCATGACAAAAGAAACAAATCCATCAATGTTTCAATTAACAGGCTCAAGCCTTGTTGTATGTCATCCTCCACGGAACCTGTTGACAACCCTTCCACGACATCGACCACTTGATTGCTTTCTTCAATTCCCGAGAAGAGACCAACGAGGAAAATTTCTTTCGCTCCATATATCTCTCTGACTGGTCGAACCACAAAGATGCTACTCTCATACGCCTCGCGATAACGCGTAAAACGCTGGCAGGCGAGTATTGTGGATAAACAAACACATACATTCCACTACTCTCTACAAAATTATTGTTGGGTATTGTGGTAAGATTCAAGAAGTCTTCCTTTGTACGGTGACTCAGAAGATGAAATTTTTGGTCTCCTTGAATACACATCATGACCTCATTTAGAAAATCTGTTGCAGGTAGCGGGATGGAATTTTAAGTAAATAAACATAATATAAAGAGCATTGTTAAAAAGAAATAAAATTACATTCTGCAGAAATAAATTTCAAAAGATACATGGGGTAATTGTTAATGCAAAAAGATAAATTTGGGAGTATCTATTATTAATTTTTCCAAGAATTATTTGCGAATAAAAACAAATGAGGCCTCATTTGAGAGGCAATTGTAACACCTTTCAAACGGGATATTAATATTTAGAATCGACAGGGTTGTTCAAAAGTCAAAAGCAATCATTTTCACTAGGATACATTCAAAGTGGACAAATCTTTCAAGGGCTAAAGCTCATAGGGAGGCATTCCTAGGGGGGTATGTGAAACAATTTTTTTATCAGCTCGGTTTTTCACACACATCAAAGCGAGCCCAGTGTGTGGAGGCAACTTTCTTATGGTGGCCATCATAGCGACCATTGCAGTGGCCAATGATGGCCCACAATGTGGAGGTAGCATTACCCTTTGGCATCGGCGACCATTTAAGTATTTTAAGTACCTTGCTAGATCTTTTTGTAAATGCAGTTACAGGAATCAAAGTATGCGAAATTAATATGAAGTGGGATTCAAAAATAGAAAGGCAAATGATTTTCAAATTTTGAGCCTAATGTGTGCACAAAGTGCTTGAAAAAAATCCAGAAGATTTGTGAAATTTTAAGTTACCATTACTTCTGACAAAAAATCGGATCATTGCGAATTTTAGAAGAAGACGTTGGTGTAAGTAAAATGTAATTTCTAATGGTTATTTATGAATGTGCTAGTAATCCAGTAGCAACAGCAAGCCCTGAAATAGAAACCCTTCAAATCATCTACTCTCCTGAAAACATTTAGGTTTTTACACAAAAGAGCAATTGGTATATAAACTGCATGCTTTATGGGAATATCCAAATTGAAATTTTTGAAGTTACCTATCGCGCAATAACGACAGCCCTTCCCTTATATACCTATAATTTTAGCACCCAAAATTGTGTCCACAGCTTGCTTCTATTTAATTTTCAGATGATAAAGTTTTACATTGAAAATAAGTGATCAATGCTGAAACTTTCGAAATTTCGCGAGTGTCAACTTCCATAAATCTTTCTTTACCTGTAACTTCCCATGTAGTCACCTGGTAAAATTTAAATTTATAGGGTGTGTTGACCTTTTCGTGAATCAGTTGTGATAGACTTTTAGTTGCACTGCTTGTAAAGTGTTGACAGCACTGAATATCTTTATAATTTTCTACTATCAGATGCTACCATCAAACTTGAATATGGTAAGCAGCCTGTAATGAAAATAAACACTAAGTGGGTTACGCTCTTAAATTATGAAATTTGTGACAATGTTTACCCTTTGAATATTGTTACAATCAAAGTTGTGCCTGACCATCAATACGAGTCGCTTGTACTAAGGACTGCTTTTAGTAGAATAATATTCATTCAAAATACAGGAAATTCCTCTATTGAAACCGTTATACTAATAAATAAATCTAAACCATTATATCTAGATATTTGAGAGTTTATTTGAATTCTTCATTATCCTTCAAGTACAACAAATAAATATGAATGAAAGGTAATGAAATAGTATTAGCGAAAATCACTTCAAGTATATAGTTTTGATGTTCTTGAACGGTACATCAAACATCAATGTTAGGGCAATTGAAGCAATCAAAATGAACAATAATTCATTTATATTAAACTGAAAATAAAAATAATAATAATTACATAAACTCAGATTGAAAAGAGCTTACCATCACTTCGAAGAAATTGTAATATTCCGCACTTCGTCTTCGACCAACATTGAAAAAGAAAACAGGAAACTGTGTTAAGTATATCGCGTAGGAGAGTTTGGTGGCAACTTTAAAGCCCCGCCAGGATAAAAAATTGGTAACAGAATCTAAAACAATGACATATTTAATTTAATTTTTCTGTTATATCCACCGGTAATCAAAATGCATTTTTTTTTTCATCTAAAATTTACATATTGTCTTCTATCGGGTATATTGTTTTTTTTTCTGCTAGGCACCTGCCAGCATATTCGGTTTAGTTTTAGATTCGTATACGATTCACAACAATAACTAATACTGGAGGAAGATTACAGTCGAATCTGGTTTTGTGAGCATCCAATGAGCTTTGAACTTTTTACTTTCCATTGCTTGACACACTAAAGGAAAAGAGGTGTAAAAAACTTGACGAAATTTGCGAAATGAAAACGGATTGAAGTCTGTCTCCGGTATAAGAGTCATAATCTTAAACGAGATTTAAAACGAAGCCAAACAATGTAAATTTAAAAGCAAATGGATTCGAAACAGAGTGTGAAGCAGTTCGTACAAACGCTGCAGATAGTAGTTAACAGACATTTAATAAAATCTTAACAGAAATTTGAAATCATTTACATCGCAAGGTTAAGCATTTACTTACTAGATTCGCGTTATATTTTTTTAGTAGGCAAATAACAATAATGAAAAACTTAGACTAGAAGAAAAATATGATGCCAGCATCCCAAGTCGGATCAAAAATTCTGTGGTACGACTACTTTAAACCTATTTTACACCTAAAGTAAGCAATCCCATGACAACCCTCGTACGGTTCTAGGGGTTGAAGCTGGTAGAGAGCTTTATTACAATTTTTTAATCATTGTGAATACGAGTGTAGAGTGATTTATTCCACGACTCACTTTCAGGTACCTAATCAGAGCTAGGTGAACTCAAAGCTTGGTGCGCGGACCCTCGTCCGAACCTGGATTCGACCCAGGGACCCCACATGCAAGAAACCAGTGCTCTAACCACTAGGCTACACCTATTTTAGGGAAAACATTTTTTTATATTTAAATAACTAAAGAAAATTGCCATCGGAAGCTTAAGACCGATCAAAACTCAATCTAATCCATGCAATGTGAGCAAGATACTAAGTTTCTAAGCCTGTTTTTATTATTTCATTAATACTAACTTCATATCCACAACCATTTCAAGCCCTTTTCTATGTTGTTATTTTAATCTAGCAAATTCGGCAAATTGTGTAAATATTTTCAACTTTATGTCAATTGGGTAGTATAAACTTTTTTAGAACTATTTTATAATCACGATTTTTAATGAGTAGGATTTTCAATTTTTTTAATTTTCTCTTCAGCATAATTTTTTGTGTATCAATGATGGTGACTCTCATTTCAATAAAGATAGCAGATATTTTTACTTGTACCATGAGCAAAGACACAACAAGAAATATAGTAAATAAATGTATAGCTTACTTTTGTATCCTAAATGTGAGGTTAAAATCATCCATATAAAAACAAAGCACCATGAAAAGGGAGCAAAAGCAGCATAACATCCAGCATCTAGAGGACTGTATACATAATTTCTATTTCCCATGGCTGCTGGTGCGAACAACGTTCCAAAAAAACATAACGTACAAATCAGCCATCCCACATACAGATTGCAAGAACTGAGTTTTATAGTTTTATACATCCTTAGAGCATAGCCGAGTAGTATTCCCAACATGTAAACTGATGATCTATGCAATGCAGACGTGTACATGTAATCCGCAGTTTTAAAGAGTCTGGGAATCCTAAAAGATATTCAAAAAACCTAGAAAATTGTACATTTTATTTAATCATATGTAACTTACGTTGCTCCAAAATAAACATAATTGGACAGCTCATTAAAAGTGGTTGTATAAAGTCGCAAAATTGTTGTCACAAACACTAAAATACATAATGCAGTCAAAGTCTTTTTTGGCCATTTCCACAAGGAAATAACTGCTAGTGGCGTGATGATAAACAATTGAGTGTCAATGCCAATATGATGAGTATGCGTTAGGCACTTAAAATACACCACGTAAAAGATTTATTTTTCATACAATTTTTCCATTAAAAGAAACATACCATGTTTTCGAAACCGAAATAATTGTGTATGAAAAGTAAATTTCTCCACCAGTACTTTTTACAAAGCTTTGAATGATACCCGACAGCAAGATTCCACTGTGGACCAGATCCCATATCCGGTAATATAAAGGTGCAGAACAACAATAAACCAACGAGAGGTGGAGCAATCCTTGAAAGGAAATAAAACAAATGGCGATTTGAATATTATTAAAATGATGTAAATGACTAACAGAATTAACTCGACACTAATATATATATATATATATATATATATATATATATATATATATATATATATATATATATATACGAGGGTTGATCCAAAAGTAATGATTAGACTTAAGATAAATATTTATTTATCAACATGATTTGCTAACAAGCTTACACATTTAGCCCATAATTTTTCCAAACCCAGGATACCCTTAGAAAATATTTTTTGTCTTTACTCTCCCAAAACTCCTCAACAGCGGCCATCAATTCGCTATAATCTTCAAATTTCTTGCCCCGAAGGTGCTCCTTGAGCTGAGGAAAGAGGTAAAAGTCATTGGGAGCTAGAACTGGCGAAAAGGGCGGATGTTCAAGCAGCTCGAATCCGGTTTCTTGAATGGCAGCCATCCCAATTGCAGTCTTGTGAACCGGTGCGTTATCTTGATGAAACAGCATTCCGGCTCGCATTTTTCCTCAATATCCTCCCGTAATCTTCTCATTTGGTCTGCGTAGTAAGAGCCTGATAAAGTGGTTTCCTTTTCCAAATATTCCACCACAATAATTCCTTCAGCGTCCCAAAAAAATGATGCATAAACTTCCCTGCCCAACTCGAAACCTTGAGTTTCTTCGGTATCGGTGAAGAGGGTGACTTCCAGGTCATCGATTGCCGTTAGGTTTCTGAAGGAAAATGGTGGATCCAGGTCTCCGCCATGGTTACGAAATCTGCCTGGAACGTTTCAAAATTCACCCTCAAAATGTCGACTAGTTTCTCCTTTTGCTCGTCGGTTAACATTCTCGGCACCCAACGCGCAGAGACCTTCTTCAGATGGAATCCATTGGCAACGATTCTTTGAAACCTGCCATACGAGATCCTTTGATTTCAGCCAGTGAGGTATGACATCGACGGTATAACTTTTCACCATTAGCCCCTTCGATTCTCTCGCGCATAAAGCATCTTAAAGCAGCGATTCCGTTCATTGTCAAATTGGACGGGAACTACTTGGATTTGACCAGATTTGGCAATGAACGGAAAAAATTACTATCATCCCCTTTAATGTAAATCTTATGGGCATGTCCACCCCATTTCGACTACTTCACTGATTTCAGCTATATGCCTGAATGTCATTCTTTGATCTGCCAACTCGACATCTTCGACTTTTTCCACGTTGTCTTCAGTGAGGGACGTGGATAGACAGACGTCTTCAGTGGCCAATATAGTTGACATATAAGTTTTGTGGAACTTACATGCTTGCATAATGAACTTAATATGTAAATAAGAATCAAGACAAAATAAAGCAAATATGGATTAAAAGGTTAGAAGTATTCAGGTAAAGAAATCATTTTCCTTAATAAAGGATTAGCATGAAAAGGAGGCTAAGAACTTTAAGAAGTATATCAAAGATACTTACTTGTTACAGAAATAAGTTGTACAACTTGTAAATGTATTGTATGTATGTCAAGTTTAATTCGTTTCTTACCGTAGAAATCTTCCGAAATACTCTGTATGTGGTTTAATGACTTGACCTTTTTGTAGTCGACCTAGTAAAAGATATGTGGGCAGTAATGCACTGAACATAAGAAATGGATCTGTGTAAAGTGAGGCTGCTCTTCCAATCACAGTCCATGGCTGACCCAGCATCTATATTTATTATGGAATGACACATTGTTAACATAAAAAGCACAAAAGTAACTTACCTCAGCGAGTTGAGTTCGATTCACATATGGATTGAAAAAAACCGCCATTGACTTATGTGCGAAAACAAGCATTATTGCATTTATAAACCTCAAACCATGAACTATTGCAATATCATCCGAATCTTCTTTCACGTTGATGAGCCATTTAAAATTTTTCTTGAATGAAAAAATTAAAAACCACTTGCCTATTCAAATACAATCTAATATTAGTGAACTTTCATTATTTAAACTATGAATGCATACTTACGTTGAGATTCTACCGGTGTCCGAACCTCATAGATTGTTGAAAAACAGCAAACAACGAATATCACGAAAAGTATAAATCTAATAATGAAAATATTATTTTCGGTTGGTGTTAAGTAGCAAAAACCTGTTTGTAGAAAACATTTACAGGCATGCTTCTATATAATAGGCAGTTACTTAATAATTGTTTGTTTTGTAATGGCATGCATTATGATTTCTTTTTATATATTTAAGCACTTTAGCACACATCACATTACAGTGCCATCCAGAAAAAAAAATCGGCAATGTAGAAAATCGGTAAAAGATACATTGAATGGAATGATTTGAATGCATTGCCCCCACTTGTGGGCATACTTTACATCAGGGGTGGGCAAACGGTCGATCGCGATCGACCAGTCGATCGCAAACAGTTCGACAGTCGATCACAGACATTTTTAATAATTTACTAGGTTAATTTAAAATGTGAACTAAAACTTTAGTAGACGATTTATTCAGTACATTTTGGAATGGGCCTTGGCTTAATAGATCCAATCGGACAGTCCCCGCAGTTTCAGTTCACACAAAAGCTCGCAGAGCCTTGGTGGCGGAGAAGCCAAAGGGAAAATCCGAGATAGCTATGCTCTTGATTTGTGCAATTTATAGATTTATATCATTTTAGTAAAATTGTTTCACTAAATCTCGTATACGTATACGGTTCTTTCATTTCCTTAAATCTCTCTGTTCTAAAGTACACACTTTATATTTTTGCTTCCCGCTATACACCTTGACTGCATTTGCATTCGTCTGCCTGCTACCGAGATAGTAAATTGTCGCACACAGCGCAACAAAGGTTAATCTCAATTTTAGATAAAATAAAATTTTAAATTAAAATCTTTTCACGCCAATTTAGTTTGTGTAGTTCATTCTTTCGAGCTAAAAAGTGACATTTGGTGTTTGAATTTGGAAATTAAATTGTGTAAATGTCTTTTCAATAACAAAATCGTTCGCAAATTGAAATTCTTGACATCTTATCCGTCAGAAATGATAAGTGTCCCCGCTTTTCTCCATTTTCAAAATTTTCGCTCGAAAGAATGACCAGATAATGGAGACATGTCAAAATTTAGCTTCACGATTAACTCAGTACTAGCCTAAAGAATGAACTGCACATACTAAGTTGGCGTGAAATGACTGCAGACATGTGCCAAAGCTATCTGCATTTTCAAAGCGAAAGCATGTTCCAATTTTCGCCGAAATAAATTTGCCTTCGATGGCCATTTGGACTGAATTTTTTTCTCCTAGCCCATTTATCTGGTATCACTATGGACCAATAGGTCTATGTGTGGCCTTGTACCAACTGGTACAACCTAACCTAACCTACTGGTGCATGTAATATTGAAATGTTTTGGCCTGAACTGGAAAACTTTAAACAAGAATTCGAGAGACGATTTGCAAATCCTTCAACCGATTTTTGAATTTATTTCATTTCCTTTTAGAGAATTCGATAACAAGGATATTTCATCAAATCTAGCTCATACTTTACAATTGAATTCATCGGATGTAGAGTTAGAAATTTTAACAATAGCACGCGCAAATGAAAATTATTTTTGGAGTTTATTACCATAAAAAATATCTATTATTGAGATTGGTGGCAATGAGGATATTTGCATTTTTTTTTTGCTTCCATTTATCGATGTAAAGTAACGTTTTCTCAAATGAAAAACATCGAATCGCAACTTAAGAGTTCTCTGACTGATGACCACTTAATGGCATCTATTCGATTGTGCATCAGTGCTTACAAGCCTAACTCTACAATACTTTTTGATGAAATGGAGAGCCACGCATATACATAATAAAATAACCCAAAATATTTGTAGTAGTAATACAAAGTAGTAATACAATGTATTTAATATATTAATATCAATAAAGATCTTAATTAAATTTTTATTTGTATTTAATTTAACCCATTTTGCGAAGTCGATCGCGCATAAATTAAAAAAATGAATGTCGATCATACCAGTATTAGGATTGCCCACCCCTGCTTTACATTCACGGCTCTCATGAGACTTAGTATAGAATTCATGAGCGATTAAATCGTATTGTTCTTTAATACGATGGCTAACGTTGACTTGATTCTACATTAGTCTGTAAAGTTTGGTGCGTACATCGAGGAACTTGATGAGTACAATTACGAGTCCTGAAAAATTCAAATGCGAAGTACTTAAGTTTTCCACAAGCTTTGGAGTTGTGCGAACGGAGATATTAAAAAGCTAACGGAAGCAGTGGGAATCGCGTCTCGAATTACAAAGGATTCAAAAGCTCAGGGATGATTTGCCTGAAGTGAGTGTCTTGAAGGTCAAATTACTAGAAGAAGAGGCAAGAACAAATCAGAGTTTAGCTGAAGGTGAGCACATAAATGCTCAAAACACATTGTTATCGTAAGATAAAAGCTGTCCGAAAGCCAAAATTCATCCAAGAGGGAATAAAATTTAAGAGTCTAAAGCGTATAGACTTTGGGATCCAAAAAATCGAACTCTAAGAAAATGCTGGGACGTCAAATTCTCAAAAGAAGTGGATCCAAAAACTTATTGATAATCGAATAATGAATTATTTGACCTTGCTTTCAACGAACCTACATCACAGAAGAAAGAAGCACAATCTAACAAACTCCCATTTCAAGACTTCCAACTTGTCCACGGAAAAGATGATAGCAATAAACAGTATGATAGAACATCACTCAAATCGTGTAGTAGCCAGGAAGAGTTAGCTGATGAAGTCAAATCGGAAGAGTTCTTTTCATTGCCGTCAAAAAAGACCCATGCTGAAACTGAGCAAGAACGGCCCTTCTGGAAAATACTCTGATCTGGGGAGAAAATTTGGTCGGACGAGGTGAACTTTGTTATGGTTCATATCCACTTATTCCTTATCTTTTGAGGAAGTAATGAATGGTGGTGATTGAAACAAGTGGACAGACGCAATAAACTCTGAGTTCCATTCCTTAAACAAAAACATCGCTTGGAAACTTGTAGATCGGCAAGGGAAAAACGCATCTTAACAAACCAATGGGTAGAGGTCGGATCGGAAGATTTGTTTATAAAACCATAAAGCTGAAAGTTCAAAGTACCCCTTGTGTATGTCTTACCAGCCTAGGATATGCAATGTTAAAAATAAATTAACAGACTAGGGATCTGTAATGCTTCCATGCATTACGCGGAAAATTTACTCAAAATATGATGATATATGAATTTTCCCGTTGGGAAGGTAGTGGTTCGACAGTCTGACACAGCATTAGCATCACTGATCCATTTATGTATCGAAATGTCGACTTATCGGTGACTAACAAACATTTGATTTATAAGATGGTAATTCAACATCTTATCTTATATATCTCACCGATATGGAATCATTGTGCTTCATGCAACAAATGTAACCTTAAGCTTCTTAAAAACAAATACTTGAAGATAATTCTCAACAGGCCATTTTACTTTTCTATTAACTTCGATCGCAAATTCCCTAAAATTAAACTAATAATTCCTACTACCAATAGAAGATACAACAAATTAATTGAAAAGTGCCGAAACTCCGAAAATATTCTGATAATATCTTTATACAATCCGAGCTATTTATATCTCTAACTCCAGACCCCAATCGGCAATTGGTAATTAGTTTTAAGTTAGTTTAGTTTTCTCTACACATAGCTTTTGACTTGTAATAATACATTTTTGACATTAATAGTCAGTTGTATTGAAAAAAATATTTTATTATTATTTTTATTCTGTTTTATTCTGTCACTGCACGTTTGTATTTTTTGTATCTTTAAGATAGCTATATTTAAGATTTATTAGCAAGAAGATAAAATTTATTAGTTTATAATTTGTTTTGAATGTACTTACAAAGCTTCCGTTTTTCCATATTCACGACTATAATTGCCGATTTGAGTGCACATTTCTTGCTCCACACGAACTTGAACTCGTAAGCCAAGTAGATCAACAGAGTTCAATACTTCTTTCAAGGATTTTTCTGCATCTAGCGCTGAACACGACGAAGGTATACAAAGTGCCCAATTGATCAAAGAAAATCGCGGAATCCGGTGGCCCGGCTGAAAGGCAAAAGCACATGCTAAATTTTTATATGATTTTTTTCATGGAAAATGAAACAATATTTAACGAGTTTTTTTGGACTTTAAATAAGTCATCTCAAAAGGAAGCAACAATTAAGATTGGCATTTCAATGTCATATCGTACCCCTTACTAGAATGACAACACTTCATTCAAACTTAATTCAATTTTATCAAGCATGAGACATTACTTTAGCACAACCTCTCCGTTTTAATTCGGATGCTCCAAATTACTTTCAACTATGAACGAATTTAGAGCACTTCCCAAATCAGGATTTGGAATATACCGGAATTAGTGAGCTTTCGGCCGATTTCCATGTATGTGTGCGTAGACTGTGTACATGCACGGAAGCTCCTCATGAGCTTGATTTGCGAATACCGGTTTTGTACGAAGCGTTAATATGTTTGTGCGCCGGATAAAATTGTATGGCTACACGAAAATCGGATTAAAATCCCGATTTCGTTTAACCATACAATTTTATCCGGCACCACCTTAACCCCAAGTTGGCCGATTTTGTCCGATTTCAGCTACTTTTGCCCTAAAAACTTTTTGAAGAACGAAAATATTCGATACGAACCTGTTCCATATACCTGTTCTAGTGTATACGCTTCATCTCTAAAATCTACCTATGAAATGCACCGCCTAATAGCCAACATTTGGCTACTAAAATACTCGTGAACCAGAGCAAAATATATGCACGTAAATGCATATTGTGTGCTCACAAAATGTCGCCATCAATAACCACACACGATCAGTATCCATGATTCGCACAGTTCTTCATTCACATTCTATTCGCACTGGCTCAGTGCTTTCATTCATTCTTCATTCAACGGAGCTGACTCTTTTCACTGTGCAATACGATAGTCGTATACATATGTTCGTGTTCCGACGTTAGAATAGCCTAGATTGCGCTTCAACTACAACGGTAGTCTAATGAAGTATTGCCGTGTTTATATGCATAAGCTTTATTTGGTCGGGTGGTTGTTTGAGTGGCTCCGCAATATCGCTATTGCCACTAAAGTGAAGGTATGAAGTGTGCGGAGCTATTCTAAATGATGGCTCACATAGCTCTTTCAAAAGAGTTGACGAGCTGACTCGCACAGAGTTGAAGAGCTGACTCACACAGCTCTTTCAAAAGAGTGGCTCTTTTTGATTGACTCGCTCCTGACCGACCCATCACTAGTCATGAGGCATTTTGCCCATCTCTAGTATACTGCCCATTCATTCTATAAGATTGCAGATTATGCTTTCAAATATTTGTCAAGCAGTAATTTCAGTATACATACATCTTTTGTTTCAAAATATTTTCTTAAAACAATTTATGCTTGAAAAATTAAGTTCAATATTAGGCGTGTTTTTTTGCTCCCCCTATCTATAACTGAACAACGCAGACGCACTGAGAACAACAACAACTCCCCCTTTCCATGACAGGAGTGGTTGTTGTTTCTAATGCGTCTGCACTGGTTAGCATTGTTCTGTTATGGATAAGGGGAGCAAAAAAACGCGCCTATTGCTAACACCGGGGCTCGGCTAGCAATTTACCCTGCAATTTCCGATGGTAGCGACTGTCAAATTTATGGTATGCAATCTGTGCATGGGCAATTTCATGGCATGCAATTTCATTTCGAAAATGACTCTGAGCGAGAAGGACGTGCGCTGTATCCGAGTGTCAAATGCTCTTAAGAAGTTATTTGAAGCGCAGAGCGAAGAAATTCTGCTACTTATGAAAAGTTCACGTGTAGGATTAGTTACTTTTTGGATAAGCGGGTGAAATTTCAGACGAAAATGTAACTATTATATGATTTGCTGGGGTTCGAAGGGGAATGAGATAAAAGTAATTTGAAAAATCCACCAATCATCAACTGGGAGTCTCATAATTTTACTCATCGTCCAAAATCGAAATTATTTCATTTTTAAATCAAAAAATTATATATAATTTCGCCATTCCGCATCAAAATTCGATTTTTTCGCAATTTCCCACCATTTCATGTTGTGTGGACTATTTTCATTGCTCAACGAGATCTAAAAATCCCTTTGAATTCAAAATCCCTACAATTTCCTATAAGAAATAAAACATTCCCACAGTTCAGCGCCATTTTGAAATCAAGAACTGTCAAAATATTGCCAGGCAGATTGCCGAGGAAATTGCATACCATATTGCCTACCATTTATGGCAGACCATAAAATATTGCATACCATAGGCTGCCTCCACTGGCAATTTCAAATTTCATGCCATGGGTAATTGCTAGTGGAGGCAGCCTGTAAGCACAAAACGATTATGCAAATACAAAACAATTATTTTCCTGACTTTTGATTTAAATGTATGTTCATATATATAAATACCTACATATGTATATACATGATTATATATATATATATATATATATATATATATATATGCATATAAATATATATATATATATATATATATATATATATATATGCATATAAATATATATATATATATATATATATATATATATATATATATATATATAACAGTTATAAACAGTTCCTGATCGTCGACTCACTGACCCTGCTTCCAACAACGCCGGGGTAAGTGCAGAGCGTCGAGCAATGTGAACTTAAACTCGTTTCCTTCGTCCATGGATTCGAGCCGTCGGAACAGCAGGAGCTTTTTGTAATGGTGCTTAAGATTCTCTATAATTCGTTGATCCATTGGTTGAGAATTTGCTGTCATGTTGGGCGGAAAGAAGAGCATTTGGATGTTATCCAACTGGAGGTGGGGAGGGTGGCCAGTGAAGTTATCGAGATAAAGCAGCACTCTGCTGTTTTGCTGACCGATTCGTCCGTCCCACGCATGCACCATTTCTTCTAAAATCTCTGCCGCCATCCACGCTTTCGAACTAGCTTTGTACTTCACGGGAATCTTTTTGTTCTTGAACGTACGAGCATTCTTGGAATTGACAATCACCAGAAGAGGCAACTTCTCGCTGCCGCTCATGTTTCCTTCAACCAAAAGAGTGATTCTTTGCTTACTTTTTTTCCTCCAGTGCACCGCTCTCCCCTGAAAACCATGGTCTTACTCGGAAGCAGCTGCCAGAAGAGTCCAGTTTCGTCCTGGTTGAAGACTTCTTCCGCGGAAAACTGCCCGAGCATGGGCCGGTGAACTTGTTGTTGCTACTCACTAAGAGATTGCGAATTTACCGCTCTAGCTTCGCCCTGCACTATCTTGTACGTGATGCCGTGACGTTTTTGAAATTGACCAGCCACCCATCACTAGCCATGAATTTCGGGAGGCGCATCAGCTTGGCCAGTTTAATTGCCTTCTCCTTCATCAGATCACCGCTTACAGCCAGATTCTGCCCTCTTGCTTGTTTCAGCCACATTAGCCCTCATCGACCTTCGGGTTGTGAACTTGCGTTAGCTTCATGCGCTTCGATGGATGTCCAACTTTGATAGTCACCTGGATTGCAAACTTCTTACTGAGAATGTCCTTCACGGTGGTTCTCTTGACTTCGATGTCTCATTTCTTGCTTATTTCTCTGGCCAGCTTAGACTGATTCGGCTCCTTCTTCTCCTTCAGCGTAAACTCAGTCTGCTTACGCTTCTGAGCTAACATCGTAGGCTACTTTCTGAATTTCACTACAGTACGAGATCACAAGTGTGTGCGTGTATAACAGAGATACCGAAAAGATGAATATGACTGCCCGCTTGAGCTTGCGAGTGGCATAGTAGCGACGTTAGGGTTTGGCATAGTAAATTTATTTTGTATGTAATTTTGCTGGGACCCTCCGCAACTGGCATAGTAGCAAGAGTGGCATAGTAGCAAGGTGACATAGTAGCGAGATTTGACTGTATATATATATATATATATATATATATATATATATATATATATATATATATATATATATATATATATATATATATATATATATATATATATATATATATATATATATATATATGCGTGATCTGATTGAGCTGAAATTTTCAGAGGACATAAATGTGTATAAGGACTAGTGCAGTGAGATATTTTGAACTCTTTGGCGTCATATTTTTAATTGAATTTGATTGGCATTTTCAAAAATTACCTCAAACCCTATACGATTGACGGTCTTTTAACCAACGAAGAGGTTATATGTTAAGTACAAGATATTTACGTTCAGCACTTTGAAGAAAACAAAATAAAGTTTACCGAGCGACAGGTTCAACACGCAAAATCATCAGTCTTATAGCAGACACTTCTGAATCAACCCCGGTCGGAAATGCTCGGTGCGGATTACAAATTTTAATGGCGGAATCAAGCTCTTCAGTTACTAGGACATTGTTCGCAAGTACTTTCAGATCACTTGATCGTCTCAAAAGATACGCCCTAGAGTCACCAGTTCGGAAAAGAATATGTGTCAAGCCAAAAAGGTATACATGGTTCACGCTTCATTCATTTAATGGTAAACATTGATTAGTTTTTGGAATGAGGTTGTTTGGTCTAGTATTATTTTATTTCTTTCTTTTTTTGAGGAGCCTGTAAGATAGTCGCGTGCAAACAGCTTAAGCATTCCTTTAACTATACAACAATGTGTTTCCTGTATTTTACTTGATATAGTCTAAACGCTCTCAGTGCATACAGTAAGAGATTGAACTTATGAAAAAAGTTTATCGCTTGAATGCTTTTAATGTTCTTAATTATCATGCAATAAGAGGCAGCAGGTCAGACTAGTATAGCCACTAAACATAAGATAGCTAAATGTCAAATACTACTTTAGTTAAGTTATCGTTGCACGAATTCAAATATTAATTAATATATATTATATATATATATATATATATATATATATATATATATATATATATATATATATATATATATATATTATATATATATATATATATATATATATATATAGCAGGTTTGTTTAGAACATCTTAACATATGTGGTTTTCAAATCAATCAAAAATTATATTCTTGTGCTCTTTATGGACAAGAAGCTATATTTATATACAGTTCGAGTGAATTTTAGTCAAAAATGTATAGAAATGAAATACTTACATCAAAAAAGTTGCTGACAAAGGCATTGTGCGACTGAATATGATCATAAAGTTCTCTTATTCGAACCAAATGTCGTGGTATTCTTGGCTGCAAATATGCCAAACAATACTGACCCCATAAGTTTTTGATAGAGCTGTTTATGTTTACGCATTGGTCAAAGTCACCGAATTGATTAATGTTTCCATTCAGAATGCCAGAAGTAAGGTATCCGGCTGAATCAGACACTGCGAAAAAATGTCCTAGTATCAAAACTATAGCAAAGGACGATATTAGTTAGGAAATAATATGTACATATGTGTAAATCCAATTCGGGTAGCTATTTATATATAACTAATGCAAGTGCCGCACATTCTTTAATTGGTCATTAATGTGTCGTGTAAATTCCTTATCATCTGATTGTTCTGTGAAAAAATTATCGCAATACCATTTTTTATAATTTTAGCCCTCTTACTTCTCGGAGCTTAGCGCCTGCATGGAGTAAAAAAAATGTCCAGTACATAATCATACCCAAGCCAAAAGAATAAATATGTTTTATTGTTCTATCGAAAATTTCATAGTTCTATCGGCAAACAATTTTTTTTTAAATCACAAGGAATTTTGAAGGTGTTCCAAATGTAGATAGGATAACGTTTTGTAAATTTTCAATCCTATGTGTGCGTTAGGTCTCTAAAATAAGATCAAGAAAATGATCAAAATTTTGAATTGCGATAACTTTTGGCAGGGATATCGAATCATGTTTAAACTTACAGGACATACTGATGTTTTTAGGTTGTGTACTAATATGGTTTGTTATGTATGTGCTGGCAGCCCTGGTGCAACGGCAAGCACTGAAAGTTAAAGCCTTAAATCATCGACCCTCCTGAAAAATTTCTGTTTTTTTTTCGTTTAGAAATAAAGCAAGTCATATGAGTATATAAACTCTGCTTTGTTTGCACAGCCAAAGCAAAAATTTTGAAATTCTATATCGGACAAGAACCGTAGCCCTCCTCCAATTTACCTATATTTTAAGCATCAGAAACTTCTATTCACGGGAATTCACGACTCAATAATCGAATACATCTTAAATTCACAGAATATATTGGCTCTAAATATGACAAAATCTGATAGAGGCGATTTCGAAATGTGGGCCAACCTATGCCAGTGGTACCATCTTGAAAAATCACTCAGACAAAAACTGCTTTTTGCCCTATGAATTCTCATTCAGCCACTAGATTTTCATGAAATTCACGCAGTAGCTGACTCTAAGCCACGTTTGATTTGATTGAGAAATTAGGTTGGAGCTGCCAGCTATGATAATTTTGGTGTCTAGGATATTGAAAATTCAGTCAAGAAAATAAAGCTTTTTGCCCTGTCGCTTTCACTACAGTCATGAAATCAAAACGAAATTCATATGGTAAATGGAACTTATTGTAGGCAATACTGAGTAAGAATCTGGTTGAAAAACAATAGGGCTGCCAGCTATGATTGGTGTTAAATTTTTTGCCATATCTTTAATAATTGATTTTATCAAAAAAATTTCAAATGATAATGATCTTGTAGTGACAATAAACAGCAAATATTAAAATTTTGAAAATGTACAAACTTTTGCGAGTGGTAGCCCTAAATTTCCTTGTATCCCTATAACTTTCAATGCAGTCATCGGATCGAAACGAAATTCTCAGGGTAGTTTGATTGCAACGTGAGGCAGGTGTGATATATATTTGGCTTTGATGCTAGCAAAGGATTGCCAGCGCGAAGTGTTTTTGCTATTTTCGGATCAATAAATGCTTACATTAAGTATTCATATCGCGAACATTTACAATGAAAATAAGTTACCAATGGTTAAATTTTCTAAGTTCTGGAAATTTTTAGGATGGCAATCACAATCATTATTCTATCCCTGAAACTTTCGATGAAGTCATCGTATAAAAACGAGATTCATAGGATAGCTTGATTTTGACGTGAGGCAGTTGTGGGAGTCTTTGCGTTGAAGTGCAGGGAAAGTGTTGCAAGCACTGAGCATTTTCTTTTTTGTGTTACAGGAGATGCTGCTTTCAAAGTTTTGTAAGATAAACAACCGATATATTCAACAAACAAGTGTTTGACGTTCCCAAATTTTGAAATTAATGCAAGTGGTAACCCTGAAAATCTTTCCGCCCTATGAGTTTAAGTGCGTTGTTGTTGTGAAAGTGGTACATTCCCCTCGAAACAGGTTGGAGCACGTGCACTCAAAATCTGCACGATTCCCCTACTGTTCATTCTGCTGCGCTAGAGTTTTTTTAGTTCATAGCTTGTTTGGGTTCAAATTTTGAAAGTTTAACTTTTGCATTTAATTGGTAAATAAATAAATAAACATAATCTAGTCAATACAAATTTTTCCAATTTCCTTTGTATTTTTCTGTCATTTCTCCTTGATCTTCGAATCTTTTTTGGAAATTTATAAAGTGTATGAACATCAGTTATGATTTGCGAACATTTTTAGGGAAAACAGATATTATTGATTATATTTTATAATTATTACTGCGAAGAGTATCTAAAATTTTAATTAGCCGAATACTTACTGTGTAAAGCCCATAACTCAAATTTTCCTAGAGCATCATAAAATATTTGTGATTGTGTTTTGCATTCAGTTGTTACAAGCATACTGGCTGCTGGGTTGAATGTCTTCGACAGCGACCATATGCCTTTTCTGATCCGAGTAATAACATCTGGAAAAAAACTATCGTTATAATCTGATATATTAGGCCCAAAATATTAGAATGCATAAAATATTAATATTTGGCTCATTTAAAAAAAAATATTCAGCTAATTGATATAATATCCTAATTGAATTTTTATGCCACCCAAATTGGCAAGCTGTTTTTGCAAGCTTTTATTTTCATCAACTAGAGATGCACTTATTTTTTCAAACAATTTTCGAAAAAAAATTTCACACAGTTCCTGCAATTTATTCGCATTTTTCTTGCTTTTCGTTTTCAAATATGTTATGAATAAAATTTTATCTGTATATAATATCGGAAATGTTAACTGTTTCAAACGACTTTGATTTAGTTATAAAGATAATTATCTGGTGTGGCGGTTTTTGGGCTACAAATAAAAAAATCTTCGCTAATTTGGGCTATGAAAATTTTAAATGGGGCTATAATTTCTTCTAAATATCTGACCACATTGGATGCTAAGCAAAACTACTACAAACAAAACTACTTCGATGTACAGTAAAAGGGGGGTTAATTTCAATATCCTCCCTCCACGAGCTCCTCATTTTGAAGGTTACATCAATAATACATCATATTAAATAGCTAAGATATCCCAGCTTTGACAGTTATGAAACGCAGGCTATTTATTCCAGTGCTGTAAATACATTACGTACAAAATTCGTTCAATCCTTACAAATGCAAAAGACTGCCAATATTGCATTAAAACTAATTAAAACTTCTGTAAAATTAGGCAGCCTGAAAAGTTCGAAGAATATCGGATTCTTAGCTTAAACCAACAACAAAAATACTATTTTGAAATCAATTATTAATTTTTTTTGGGTATTTTTATCAATAATTGTGTTCAAAATTAAAAATCATATCTGATATTTTCCGACAAAGTCAGTTTACATCGATATGTTTCAATCAATAATCATAAGCAAATAGATTTATTCACACAGATAAATTTGATGTTGTAATAAACATGTTGTAATATATGTAAGTAAACTTGTAATAATGCGTTCTAGTTTTTAGTAGAAAACATTTTCAACCATACTTACAATATTCTACAATTATGCACTTGTTCGATTAAAACTGCCAAATCATAAGCTGATGGCAGTTTTTCAGCGATTTGTGTATTCATAGTGGGAGGAAATTTTCGAAAGGTTTTGAAAATCAAATTTATTTTGGTACATCAAATTTGGTTGTGGATAACATGACACATCAGAAGCAAATTGAAATATTTTTACTAAACAAAGCATCTGAGTTTGAAAAACTATTAACATTGGAACTATCTGCAAGAACTATAATGAGTTCAAAAACTGCCATTCACGATCAACTTTAAAAAGCATTAACATTATCAAGCTCATTAACTGCCTTTGGAAATAAGAAAACCTCATGATGTGCTACAAATCTTTCTTTTTTTTCAAGAATTCAAGAAAAAGTTCGACTTTCGAATCGGTTAACAAGTCTGACCACATAAGTTGCAACAACAATTTGTTATTATATCCTTACAATAAAAGCACAATAAAATGCATAAACCCATGAGCATATGCTTATAGTAAAAGCAACTTACACTATTTATGTTTGAATAATATTCGAGCACATAAATTATTCCGGGTAGATTGAACTGTCGTTTCCAGATTGTCACCTCATTAAAATGAGCAAAATCAATTACAAAAGTAGCTTGCAGTATATTCTAATTCATCGTCTCACCTGAATCTGTAGTCACTGATAACGCTTTGCAATTGTGTTTTGCGTGATATAATATCATTTGCGATGCCGGAGCTTGCATTCCGAACACATCATTCGATTTTCTTGACGCATTTTGACTTGATTTCGGCGTAAACATTGAGAAGTTTGCTTGCCGATATCCTGGCAAAACAGCTACTGTCCCACATAAGAAAACCACGAATTGGAGACTTTTCCACAGCATTACAAAACAACACAATGATTTTGCGAACCGGAAGCAATAAATTGTTGCTTGAAACGAGAAATACTCGTCAGTACGTTTGTGAAGAAAAAGTATGCGACAACTCTTTAATTTGATGCTTTTATGAGAACTAGTTCTTTCAGACTAAAGAAGCTCCAGTCGCACTTAAAGTATACTTCATGTTCGCAGCTACCTTAAGCAAAAATATATTTATCATTTCACATTTTCGCTTGTGATAGACCGAAGCCCAATAATTTGTATTTAACAAAAAACGAAGCTACCAGCTTCAGCTCCCTATGTATAAACTTCGTCACTCGTATACTACATTACGTAGCAGAAACGCACTATCTGAAATTTTTTAAAAACCAATCTTTTGTGCAAGTATGTTAAAATTAATAATGAAAATTCCCCTATCTGCAAAACACGTAACCATACTTAACAAAAACATCCTATCTACATCCCTATTCTTACATACAAACTATTCTTTCATTACATCTCGTACTAAAATAAACGCAAATATTTTCAAAGTGAAAGCTTTCCCAAAAAGGAAACAAATAACATACATATATATACATCTATATACATATTTACACAGGGTGTTTGGTACTCGGACCACATTTTTGTAAGGAGGCATTCCATGATATATTTTGAGCAAAAAATCGTTCAACAGGGTGGTCCGGTTTTCAAAATCTGCCGAGTTACAGGGTGGTCAAGAAAAATGTTTCGGACCTGTACCCTGACTCACTTAAAACGTTATATCTTGAAAACTAATAATCATAACGCAAAGTTTTGTTTCTTGTTTTTCATGGAATCAAATTACCTTTCATTTGATGGAACATCCTAAATTGTAACTGTACCCAATTTTGAGATATTTACTACAAAACACAACATTTTGGCACTGCTACCACGAAAATTCTGTGTTCAATCGTTTTTCTGAAAAAAGCCTCATTAAAATATGCCATTTTAATTTTTTTTTTCTATAGGCCATATTATTGGCTACAAAAGTTGCATAAATTTTTATAATTTAGGTTTTACCATTTCGCAAATAGTAAGCGAAAATACAAGGCGTTTTTTTTTTTGCTCCTCTATCCAGCAGAGAATAGAGTATATGTATTGGAAACAACAACACTCCTGTACCAATGAATTCACAAGTACAGAAATTCTATTCCTCATTTGTAGTTCAGATGCTGAACTATAGAATGTGCTGATAGAAAAAAGAAAAGCTCATGAGAAGTTGTCTTTTTTGCTGTGCGGTGGCTTTGGGTTTTTCATGGTTATGTTCAATGTTTTGGTAGTTAGGAAATTAGAAAAAGCCCTCATAATGTGTAGAAAGTTAAAAGAAGCAATTTTCTGTCAGTTCTTTTTCTATTTTCTATCGATTGTGGTAGTGTATATTCGTTATTTTCTCCCTTTATTTTCAGCTGTTGTGTGGTACCACAGCAAATACAGCAACCTATGTCAGTCTTAGCGAACGCACTGCTGTTTTATACTAGGCGTGTTTTATTGCTCCGATACAGAACAGAATAAGTATTTTCCCGTACTTGAATCTATTATAATATATTAAAATAGATTCGCAGCAAGTCGTTTTCGTACTTTTGCTGCAAGCCATATTTTGCAGCAAAAAGAAGCCAGCTGCCAAATTCTGTTACTGCTGCAGTTTGCTTAAGTACGGGAACATACCTAATAGAACTATGCCACAAAAACAACGATCTAGCACAAAACAGCAGTGCATTCGCTAAGACTGACATAGGTTACTATATTCGCTGTGGTACCACAAAACAGCTGAAAATAAAGGGAGAAAATAACGAGTATACACTACCATAATCGATAGAAAATAGAAATAAAACGAACAGAAAATTACCTGTTTTAACTTTCTACACGTAATGAGGGCTTTTTATGATTTCCAGCTACCAAAACATTCAACATAACCTTGAAAAAACCAAAGCCACCGCACAGCAAAAAAGACGACTTAAATATTATTTGAGCGTGAAAAAAAGTGGATTATCAGAAAAATTAAGAGAAACCCTAAATTAAGTGCCCCAGTTTTACGAATTAAGGTGAAAGAACGAGTTGAAAAGAACGTCTCTACTCAAACTTTCTGAAATTCAATAGTGAAAGCGGGTTTTAAGGGCAGAATGTGCCGAAGTAAACCTTATATTAGTAAAAAAATGAAATTGTTAAATTACGTTTTGCTTAAGAGTACGTAAAAAAGCCAAAATCATTCTGGAAGTCCATAATTTTTGTTGCTGAAGTAAAAATTAATGTTTTTGCATCTGATGGGCGGCGATATGTTCGTCGAAAGCCTAATACACAGTTTAGGAGCAATCATATTACTCCCACTGTAAAACACAGCGGAGGGAACATTATGCTATGGAACTGTATGGGGGCATCTGGTACGATAGATCAAACGTGTTATCTGGGTATTCTTAAAAGAAATATTAATCAAAGTGCTGAAAAATTAGGCATTTTATACAATTTTGGCCTGTAACAGAACAACTATTCAAAGCACACAAAACAAAGGCCGGCTTTGAGCTATTTGTAATTGTCCAAATGCTATTACCCTTCAAACCCTTCAAATCATCGACTCTCCTGAGATATTGTCGCTTTTTAGAAAAAATACTACTCACATATAAATCTGATGCTTTATCTGCATAGCCAAAGTAAGACTTTTGAAATTTTACACCGAGCAGAACGGTAACCCTTCCCCAATTCACCTATATTTTTAGCATCAGAAACCTCCATTCACGAGAGCTCACGACCCGATAATCAAATACAACTGAAATTTACAGGGTGTAATGGTTTTATTTTTATTATTTTATTTTAGCTACATAAACAATAAAAAGCAGAATTGAAAAATTGAATATTAATATGGAAATATAAAAATAAAATGAAAAATTAAATAAATTAAATAATTAACAAATAAATCAATAACAATTAATAAATAGCAAGTAAATAAAACATTGACATATAGCTAAGGATAAAGGGTTGCGGATGGCTTGGAAAAGGCAGGATTTGAAGGATAATTTTGAGACCGTTGGAGAATACAGATTACTTATGCTATTGAATATCCTGCAGCATCTATTTATCGGCTCATTAGCTGCGTAAGTAGTGGAATGTGCTTATTCTTTAAGTAAACGAGAGGACCTGGTGTTCCTTACAGGGTTATTTAATACAATTTTACTATTCAGGAATTCAACTCTGATAACGGCTCTAATCACGTCAAAGGTGAATGGGTCAGATATATTTTTCGATAAGAGTCATTGAAATTTTAACAATTGTGTTCGATTTCGAAGGTAGGAAGTCAGCCAGAATTAAGGTAGAGTGGTTAACTCTGTCAAAAGCTTTACTAAAATCTGTATAGACTGCATCAATTTGGTATCCTTTCTTCATTTTACACAGAACTTCTGAGATTAGGACTGTCAAATTTGTGGTAGTTAAGCGACCCTTTATAAAACCATGCTGTTGCTCGTTCAGACGGGAGTCAACAAGTGGAGAAAGTTGATCGTAGACAATCTTTTCAAAAAGTTTCGGAATTGAAGATAAGATGGCAATGCCCTATAATTTCCGATACAGCATGGGTGTGTTCAATGTGCATGCTATAGCTGCTATTAGCTGCTAATTTAGCAGCTCTGGCTGTCCAATGTCACGAAATAGCTACTTTCTGATGCTTGCTATTTGACAGTCGGGCTGTCCAAGATTGCGGAATAGCTGCTAAGGTAGCAGCTATTCGCTGCTCGTAGTCTGGAGGATAGCTAGAAAGTAGCTAAGGCAAAATGGCCGTGCGTACACAGCTGACATGCAGTTTAAACGTCATTTTCAATTGGAAATTGAAATGAAAAGAAGTTTTTGCGCTTTTGTGACACAGGAGATGAGGAATAAATTTGAAAATAGTGACAGCATAAATTACATACGGGCTTTTAAACACTTAAACTCAACTCGAGTTTTAAGTTGGCTTGTACACAGCGCAGCTCATCTTGAGTTTTTAGAAGGCGATCATGAAGCGTAAAAGGCTGGGTGCATTGATTTCTGTATTATCAAATTTTCAAGGATTATTTTTTGCTCTTTTTCTCATATATGTCGTCAAAAGCCGGAAATAAGTGATACATTTTAAATATGTTAGGAAAATCTTAATGGATTGTGCAGCTGTATGTTGAAAACACTTAAATTTCATACAGTTTCCAAAGTGCAATGGAAGTATTGAACTGATCCACGAAAAGGCAAAAATTACAATAAAAAAATTGAAACAAAATTATTTTTGAATTTCCTGTGTTAAGGCTGACCTTCGTAGCAGCTCTTGGCTGTCCAATATCCATAGCTGCTTCACCTAGCTACTGCGAATTTTGACACTTGGTAAAGTGATGCTATGCTATGCTTTTGGACCAGCTATAGCATGCACATCGAACACACCCCATCTAAACCCATTTTTGAAGATGGGTGTGACATATGAAAGTTTCCAACAGAAAGGGAAAACTCCAGACGAAAGTGATCTGTTGAAAGAAATATGAAAGGGAGTTATAAGTAATACAAAATGGAGTTATAAGTTGAGTAGGACCAGATCTAATAGAAGCAATTTTGAAATGTGGGCCAATCTCTAACAAAAAAAAATTTGCTTTTTGTCCTATGAATTTTGATCCATTCACCAGATTTTAATGAAATTCACACAGTAGCTGAAACTTACTCTAAGCCACGTTTGGTAGAAATTTTGTTAAAAAATTAGGCTGCAGCTACCAGCTATGGTAAATTTGATGTCCTGAGCTTTGAAAATTAGCTCAGGCAAATAAAGTTTCAGTATGCTTCTTGCGTGTGGGGTCCCTGGTTCAAATCTAGGTTCGGACGATGGTCCGCGCACCAAGTTTTGAGTTCACCTAGCTCTAATTAGGTACTTGATTTAAATCAGGAGTGAAGCGAGTCGTGGAACTAATCACTCCAAAGCCGTACTCACATTGATTGAAAATCGCAATGAAGCCCTCTACTTTACTTTAAATAAAGCTTTTTGCCCTGTAACTTCCAGTGCTGTCATGGAATCGAAACGAAATTCTTTTGGTATAAGGACCTTACTGTAGACAATATTCAGTCGGAATCTAATTGAAAAGCCGTGATAGGGCTGCCAGCTATTATTGTTTTTGCATTTTTTTGCCATATCTTTAGTAAGCGATTTTATCATAAAATTTTCAAATGGTATTGATCTTGTAGTGACAATAAAAAACAAATATTAGGATTTGGAAAATTTGAAAACTTTTGCGACTGGTAACCCTAAATTTCTTTGTACTCCTATAACTTCCAATACAGTCATCGGATCGAAACGAAATTCACAGGCAAGGTTGACTTCAACGTGAGGCAGACGTGGTACATTTTTGGCTTTGCATGAAGTGGTTTTGCTATTTTTGTATCAATAAATGCTTACGTTAGGTATTCATATCGTGATTTACAATGAAAACAGGCATCCAATCTTTAAATTTTCTAAGTTCTTGACGTTTTTCGAATGGCACCCAGAATTAGAAATGGAAATGAAAAGCAGTTTTCGCACTTTGGCGACAAAGGAGATGAACAATAAATAAATTTGAGTATAGTGCTACCATAAACTAAATGCAGTCTCTTAAACACTTCAACTAAAGACGAATTTTAAGTAGACTTTTACACAGCGCAACGCATCTTGAGTTTTTAGAAGACGCATGTGAAGTGCAAAAGGCTGGGTACCCTGATCAAATTTTCAAAATTTCTTCTTCGCTCTTTTTCACAGATATGGCGTCAAAAGCCGGAAATAAGTGAAACGTTGTGAATATAGGTCTGTTCCCGTACTACGATTAATTGCAATTAATTGCAATGAAGCGTACTAAAACAGAGTTTTTTAGTCCGTTTTAGTACGTTTCATTGCAATTAATTGCAATTAATCGTAGTACGGGAACAGACCTTATGTTAGGAAAATGTTAATGGTTTCTGCAGCTGTGTGCTGAAAACTCAGAGATTTCATACAATTTTCAAAGTGCAAAGTGTTGAGCTGATCCACGTAAATACAAAGATTAAAGTTTAAAAAAAAATGAAAAAAATTTGTTATTGAGTTGTGCTGTGCAAAAGCCGACCTACATAGCAGCTCTTATTTGTCCAATACCCATAACTGCTTCACCTAGCTACTGCGAATTTTGGCACTTGCTAAAGTAATGCTATGCTATGCTTTTGGAGCAGCTGTATCATACACATTGAGCACACCCCACATTTACGCACAACATTTGCCTATTTTCAAATTGCCGCGCCAAGCCCCTTCACTCAAAATGAGCCATTCATCTACGCCCCGATGTCAGAACAATTGTAAATTTTCATAGTATGGGTAAAATGAGAACAGACTGCTTGCTTTATTGCGACTCTTAACATCTTTACCGCTGAAGCACACTATAACGGTGTCTATCATAGTCAAGCGCAGCGAAATTGTCAGATTAGTTGATTATACGGGTTTTCCATAGTAAGCATAGTACTGAGTTCGATTTCACGCGAAATTTTCATACAAAATTTCGCGCGAAATCTGTTTCGGCGAAAATTTCGCTTGAAAATAAGCAAGTTTGGTACTGTGTTCTTCGCATGAAAAGTTGCTTTGAAGTTGCTTTCGCTTCGAAAACATAGATGGCACTGAAACATGTCGCGAATCATTTCACGCCAATTTAGTTTGTGCAGTTCATTCTTTCGAGCGGAAAAGTGACATTTGGTGTTTCAATTTGAAAATGGAGCAGTGAAAATGTCTTTCCAATAAGAAAATCAATCGAAAAGTGAAATTCATGACATTTTATCCGTCAGAAATGAGCATTGTCTCTGCTTTTCTCAATTGTCAAAATTTTCGCTCGAAAGAATGAACAGATAATTGGGAAATGTCAAAGTTTCACGTGAACTCGAACTCAGTACCAGCCTGTAGTCAGCACATTCTAAGCCGAAACGACGCAGCTTAGCGCAGTCGAGCGTAGTTCAAGTTGAAATGGTTTCAACTATGACGCAGTCATGCAAGTGACATTTGCGACAGTGGAAAGTTGAATTTCGATTTAAATTTGAATTGAAATTTCAATTACATCGTTAAATAAAAGTGAATTTATTGAGTGAAATCGTTTGAATTTCGATTCCAACAACTGAGTTGAACTGTAATCTGAAAATTGTCGTCGGGCGTTTGGCATTTCGGCGCATTGTAGTGTAACCAGACGATTTTGTTCGCTGCGGTAGAGCAACATTGTCTGCGGTAGGCTGCGTTGACTGTAACTCAGCCATTATACTCAAAGCACTCATGTGCATATATGTCGCTCATCCACTTGTTTTATATCTTTGGGAAAGAATTTCTGGCAGATGTCGAATCGCTTTTCAGTGTGTTTCATTTCAGTGGTAATAAGTAGCAACGTTGTGAAAGGATATCCTGTTTGCAATAAGTGCCCATGGTACGAATGTTTTATGGTTGTGTTTCATTAAATTTTTTCTGTTGAACTATGTTACAGAGAAGTATTCTACTAACTATGTAATAGCTCTTACGTTGCATTTACATCTATAGATCCTTGTTGAGTCAATTATCCATTGCTTGTTTGAACCAACTCTAAAGCGTACATACTATAGATAGCGCGGAAAGAACGACATTTGCCGGATGGCAGAGAAAGGTAGGAAGTGAAGTATTTACTATCACATGACATCTAAAGGAAGAGAGCCAAAACCAAGGGCCTTTCCGATTTGACGTCTTCAACTTATGACAGAATGCGACCTCAGGACAAGTCGAGCTTGTCCGAATTCAGTTGCCTACGGCCTGGTAGCTGTCATGTACAGGGGTTACACTTAACTTCATTTATTAACTGAAAATGATATCTACTTCACTACTATAGTTCCTTCGTATTCTACTCCATTTATTTCAATCGAATCAGAATTTTTCAATTTTATCCTCTTTGTTAGTCCAACGTTGTTTGGACTTAACGAACAACTTAGTGCAAGTTATATATAGTTATAGCAAACAATTCTTCAAAGCATACATTAGCAAATTATAAAAAAATTTAGCGCCCTATATATAAGTCTAAAATAGGAGTCGCTTTCATGTAAACTGTTGGCAACTTTATTTTGGCATAAAATTAATTAATTCAAGGCAAAGTAATGAAAAAGTAAAGACTGGATATAAATATGTTACGTGTCCCAAGTATCTCACTTGTGGCATACGGAATTGAATTTTAGATTCGTTGAATTTCACATTCTTTTCCCTGGCTCCTTGTATTACTTTGACATCATGATCTTCTAGTAAATAAGCCGCAATCAGTAAGTCATCTATGTATACAATAACTCCTTTAATATCACTGACCATTTTTTCATTTTGCTTTGCAAATTTTACGGGACCAATCCTGATACCAAAAGATAAACCTAAAAATCGGTATAAACCAAATGGAGTACTTACTGTACACAATTTACTTGCTTTCTCAGACATTTTACTTCCCAATAGGGCCTTTTCTGAACAAGAACTGTAAAAAAACCCAACTCTATGGCTAATTTTTCAAATGTTGGAATTACATGATTTTCGTTCAATATAGCTTTATCTAAAGGCGGCTTTAGATATGCGGTGTTTGCCAAACACTTCCTATTCGCCAAATACCGAACACCTAGTCAAGTAATTTGGCTTGGTGCTTGTGGAATGACAAGCACAGTGAATTAGACATTCGGGCATTGCCGAATGTTCGCCAAAACTGGAAGATGAACGAGCTGCGGGGATCCGACACAGTGCTCGTCTACTTTGATGTGAGTTGAAAGTTCGACAAACTACGGGAATAGCGAGCACCCAAATGTTTGTGCTTGGCCTAGGGCAAGCACTAGGCGAGCAACCCAACCACACATGCGAAGTTTGCCAAACTAGGTGCTCGGTATTTGACAAACACCGCATATCTAAAGCCGCCTTAACTCCTGCGGTTCAATGCAAAATCTCAAAGTCCAGTTTTTCTTTTCAATTATTACTCTACTGGCTCATTTCTCCTGGCACTTCAACTTTAACTATAATATATCAACCATTTTCTGCAGCTCTGTTTTTACTTGATTACACCTTATCTCTTTTTCACTACTATATCTATATAAAACAACCCAAAAACCCTCACACACATCTTTGTCAGTTTTAATAAAATTCTCCGTGATTTTATCTTCACTATTACTTTCAGTAGCTTGAATTCGTTTGATCAAATTCAGCGTTACACACGCATCAAGCCCAATTTGTCTCCACGGCCTTTTTCACTACTATATCTATATAAAACAACCCAAAAACCCTCACACACATCTTTGTCAGTTTTAATAAAATTCTCCGTGATTTTATCTTCACTATTACTTTCAGTAGCTTGAATTCGTTTGATCAAATTCAGCGTTACACACGCATCAAGCCCAATTTGTCTCCACGGCCGTAATTTACAATTTTGCAACTTCATTTCTAAATGTACTCCTAACTCAATATTTCCCACTGTCACTAATTTGGTATCATCATATGCTTTGCGACTTACACGACTGTCGCGAATAAAGTATGATTTTTTCAAGAGTCAATAACTTGAACAACCGGTAATGAAGGTATATTTTCAGGTGTTAAACGATTTCAGTAGCGACCGAATATAACTATAGTTGTGAATATGTCTGATCAGACTTGTGATAATAATCAACTTAATTTAAAGGCTCTCAATCAAAATAAAATGTCTCGTGATGAGATCAAGTTACAACGAGCTAAGAAAAAAACATCCAAGCAGTCACAAAAAAATAAGGTTGTTATTTATATTTCAAAATTAAAAAAATAATATATTTATCTGCAGAAATTGTTGGGCGATATTTCTGGTGGAACAGAAGATACTACAAGTAAACCACACGATGTCATGCACGAAGACCTCCAAAAGATCTCAAAGGTAGGAAAACTATTTACAACCATAATTGACAAAAGACAAAAAACAACCTGCAATGATTTTTGTAAAGCAGGGAAAGATGAAGATGGAGCGATAATTTGAAGCGAAGTTGCTTTCACCAGATTTATAAATAGAGAAAATGCTTGATAGAATGCAGCACGAACCCAAAGACTAATATCAAATAGAATTGATAGACAGAAAGAAAATTTCATATTTTCACTAAAAAGTTAGGGATGCTATCAGAGCCAAGAGAGCAATTGAAATCAATAGGAGATATAAGGGATTCAACTTTGAGAGTAATTAATTTGCCTTGCTTTAAATGAAAATAATGCTCCTAGCGCAAATTCTCTGGTAAATTTTTATAGGGAAAACTTAAGGCTAACGTGCTTCGTTTACGCTGTCTTATCTGCTTCCGTTATGGGAAAGAGTTTCAATTGTGTCGTTATAATCTTCTAAAAAATGAACTTGATTTGAAGCAAATTTCTTTCGCATGATGTTTTACAGCGTCTGTTTTGGCTCCGCTATTCTATTACAACGATCGGTTACTTGTTATACATATTCCTAAATGTAAATTTCACTTATTAAGTCATATATTACTACTTAATCTGAATCCTTCAAATTCTTCATTTACACAGATTGCTCCCGAATCCATTAACAGTCAAATATTTATAGACAGTTACGAAAGGACGCAAACTTGTAATTCCAAAAATCCGAAGTTATCTCATCTAGAAGGAGATAACAAATATAAAGCAAAGCTTTTTAATCATTTGAATAGCCACATTGAAAGCCGTACTATATTTATGAATAGTGTTCTAATCCATCCATCTATCGTACGTACTGGGCAACAATATTTGAACAGAAGTGTGACCGGATCTAATGCACGCTGCATTGCTTTTCTCTTTGCTATTATTCAGGTAAGATCAACATTTTTCCGACTTTTTGTTTTATAGTTCTTTTTAGTTGACAAAGGATCGAATCTCCTCAACAGATCAAGAGATTTCGAGAGATCATGAAGCCAATTCTAAGAAATGTACCGATTACTTACAACACTTTAGGCCGCTTGCAGTATCTGTAATAAATGCTTCTAAGTATATAAAGTACATTTTAACTCAGCTACCAAGAAATTCATTGGAAGTAGAGGTAAATAAATTTAAATTATGTTGTCTTAACACAAAAGCAATCATTTTATTAATAAATTAAAAAAACTTAACTTCAAATTTACTTTCCCATTCCTGATTTAGTTCTAAAATTAAAATTTTCGTGTAAAATTTTCAAAAAAAAAAAACATTTTTTTATATTGTCTTCATAAAATGTTAGTATAATATCTACATCTGTAACCAAATTTTTAAAATTTTTCGTGTTAAAACTTATACATGTGACCCTTTTGTACTTTGCGCACGAGTGTCGTCAGTATTGTCGTTGAGCAGAAAGAGAAAGCCGAATTAGCAGAAGAAGATATATAGCTTTATCCATTTCATACTTGAAAAAGTAAACTTAAAAAAAAAACACAAATATTCGGAAAGTGATGTAATTTTTATTTCATTGTAAAGATTGATCCTTGCCATTATATGTGAATTATAATATTGTTGAAATGTCCTCCACGGGATTTCTTACAGGACCCAATCCTTTTGAGGTAATTTTCAATGACTTTCCGCCAAATTTCGAGCAATATCTCGGCCATGACTTCACGAATATTGGCTTTCAGTTCGTCCAGAGTTTGGGGATTGTTCGTATAAACACGATTTTTCGTGTGCCCGCACAAAAAGAAATCCAAAGGCGTTAAAATGTTTCGTTTACGTTAAATTTTACGAAAATGTTTCACCAAATTCAATTTCGCTTCAATATTGTATATTAATAATAATGATTATTAGTTGCCAGCAAAGCAAAAATATAGAAAAAGTTGTCGTATCCGTACCCAAGCAATCGGTCAAAACATATATTTTTGAAAATTAACTGCCAGTTCAACGTATAATCGTCAGTGGGGACAGGAACATATACTTTTTTCCTAAAGATGCAACTGATATATTACCTCAATTGTATGAATCCGCCTTAATGAGGAAAATTCCTTCCTGTGACAGTATAGTAGCATTTGAGTGAACTGATATCGACAAGTGGTGCAGCAAGAAGAAGCTATCGAATAAAATACTTTTATACCGAATAAGTAAAGATCGCGGTGTCGTCTTTGCAGATCAAAGCGATCCTGTCAGTATCAAATCCAATAGAAACGAAACAGAATTTTTAAACCAAATCAGTATTGTGAAGTTCCCCACCTGCACAACAGAAACTGCTGATATGATAATTATAAGTACATCTCTATTGACCGGCATAACTAATTCGATTAGTGTCAATGGTATAACAGCAGTGATTGACCTACCTCTTAAAGTGCACATGGCGGCAATGAACGCAACTGAAAATCAAATTGAATAAGAGGCCTTGCAGCAACAGGCTCGCTACCCTGCTGAGGAGAACCAAATATTTTCCTGCGATATTGCATAAATTGAATAAATTCGGGTCACAAAAGGAGGTGTTTATTATATTCCATGTTGGTCGATTGACGGGTTGCATAGATGGAAAAAATGTGGAATGTTTAAGTCTCCGATTCGAACTGGCAGATTGAAATTCGTGAAAAACTTTAATAAAATCATGTATTAGTATGTTCAAATAGGACATTTCGAGCCGCTTCCTCAGCCTAGTGTGAAGCCCGTGCCGGTTAATATTAACTATGTTTAGAGCTCTTACTTCATCGAACTCCATCACGGCTTTTTGTTACTGCTGGAATGGAGCAGATTGTATCATTATCGCTTTTTCTTATTTCCTAGATGTTTGCGAGCTTCTGTTTATGTTCTTTCCAACTTGGCCTGCATTTTTGTAGGCAAATCTGAAGCGGTCAGCCTTTTTAGTGCTATCCCTTCCTTTCTAAGATATTTTGAATTCAAACTCCCAGCTTTTCCTGTGCTGCGACTATACTTTCAAAAATATCCCCAGACTTTTGGAATACATGTTTTTTTTCTAACTCTCACTATACGCCACATTGACATATCGGATATTTGACAATTTTACCACCCTCTGCTCTAACCATTTTTTTGTTTAAACCAAATGCAGAAAAGCCTGCCAATGATCTATAACCTTCGTTGCAGACGTGCTCACGAAGTTTGTTGCTTGTGATGCATTTGATGTTATTTTTTTTTTTTGGAAATATCCTTAGGCATATATTAATTTCTACTCTTTACCTTAAAAGATAATAATGATCGATATGTCTAGATTATCGGTAAAAATATTTCATAAATATGGTCTGATTCGAAATAAAATTAATCGTTAAGTGTGGTTCAATTAAGGAAACGCTCAACATTTAAGTTTATTAAAAAATGAAAACATAGCGCTGACGTTAATGCTCATAAAAAAAAAATATGTTTTCTTCCAGCTTAAAGAGAATATTATTGAGCTTTTGGAGGACTATATTAACGATCAAATTGATAAAGCAGCTGAAGCAATTAGCAGCACTGTCCAAGAAAAAATATGCAATGATGATGTTATCTTAACCTTCGGGTGGTAAGTAAAACCAATATTTCTATACGTAATCAAATATCATAACCATACATACAAAATATATTTCCAATCTTATTCATATATTAACTGTGGTATCTTAAACTGCTATCAGCGTGTACAAAAATAGTGCTTTAAAATTTTGTTATTAGTTCAATACATTTTTATTATCATCATCAACAAGTTTTTCCACGAATCCCGATCGCTCGCCGATGTTATCCAATTAAGCACCTCTAAGCTGCGAGCGTCCTGGTCAAATTCGCCCGAAAGGGTTTTATATTACCAAGCAATATGAATTTGAGCTTCAGTTGATCTTTAGCTTCAATGTGCCGTTTTCAGATGAGCCTCCTGTCAAGTTGTATTCTGAGATACTTTACTTCGTTACTTTGAGGTATAGGTACATTTTTTATATATACTTGAGGACCAGTCAGTTTTACCAATGTGAAAGTAACGTGGATGCATTTGGTTTCGTTCATTTTGATTCTTCATTTTGCTAGCCATTCTTCAAGAAGTGAGATGTGGGCTTGCAGTGCTCGGGATATCATAACTGGATCTGAATCAGTACATAGAATGGTAGTCATCCGCAAAGGTAGCTGTAGTTGTTTTGTAGCTTACAATTGACGTACTCAGGCTCTACGTCGACTACTTTTTGACATTCACGTCGTGTATTACTCTCCAGGCATTTCACGCAGCGACAGACGATGGTGCAATCGCAGGCCATGTGTCCGGAGTTTTGCCTATTTCTAACTTTTAACCAAAGGAAAGACTATATTTTAAAAACAGCAGCTAGCTCCTGGGAAGGCTCAAACTGCGCCAGAAAAAGCCTGAACTGGGGCCTCAAAGTTTCAGTGCCAACGCATTTCTTCAAATCCTGGCCTTGCGGATGAGGGAATGCGTTACTATCTTCAATTTCAGGTCAGTGTGTTGCGCCACTAGATCATTGTGGATGTCCGCTGGTTGAATGTCCCTATGTAGGCAACGGATGACGAGGGATTTGGTTGTTTGCGAGGCTGCAGTGTAATTAGTCGCAAATTGACAACTGCTCTTGATATATTCAAAGTCCTATTTATGATCTTCTAAGAATGAACATTTTGGGAAGCAGCGATTTTTCATTTGAATTTTTACAGCGATTTTTCATTTGAAACATTCTTAATAAGAGGTATAAGTCCCAGCATCTTCATCTCACCAATGAATTGAAACATTCATCTTGTATACCGTTATAGGAGAGATTTTTAGGGCTTTTTGCTTTTTAGTGGACGTATTGGAAAGTTTTACTTGTTCCTGTGACATGAATGCTTTTTTTGTCTTTCGGACAGCTACCAGGTTAAATTCTTGGTCTTTTCCATCGTAACGAACTAGCTAAGGAGCGATATTGCTGGCTGCAAGTAACAATGACGGTTCATCGACATCTGACATCAGAGTGGAATTTTATTTATATATATATATATATATATATATATATATATATATATATATATATATATATATATATATATATATATATATATATATATATATATATATATATTTATATATATATATATATATATATATATATATATATTTATATATATATATATATATATATATATATATATATATATTTATATATATATATATATATATATATATATATATATTTATATATATATATATATATATATATATATATATATATATATAGATATATATATATATATATATATATATATATATATATATATATATATATATATAAAGCCCATTGTCATGAATATATTCTATTCAAATGATGTAAATAATGCCATAAGTTTTTTTTTTGTTTTAGTTCACCACTTGCAAATCGTATTTTGGAAGAAGCGCATCGACGAAAAGTCAATTTTCGTGTCATAATAGTCGATTCGCGTCAGTTTTTGGATGGACAAGAACTTTTACGTCGTTTAACAACGAAAGGAATTCCATGTTGTTGTGTTTCGATTAATGCTGTGAGCTTTATCATGCCTGAGGTGACAAAAGTTCTTCTAGGTGCTCACGCCCTTTTAGCAAATGGATATGTTATGGCAAGGGCTGGAACAGCACAAATCGCTCTAGTGGCTCATTCACTGAATGTTCCCACTCTTATTTGCTGTGAAACACATAAGTTTAGTGAACGAGTACAGACTGATGCTATTGTTTTCAACGAATTAGGTAACCCTGATAACGTGTTTCCAGTTGGTGCTAAAGGAATCAACAAGCCCATGAAGAGGGAATCTTTTGAAAACATATATCCTTTGAATTTAATTTACGACATAACTCCGCCTGAATTGGTTAACGCCGTCATAACGGAAGTTGCTATATTGCCATGCACTAGCGTCCCAGTTATTCTACGAATTAGACCGATGGATGCTATTTATTAGTATCTTGTTTTTTTAAATTTCTTTTATAATTCATCAGTGAAAATTGCAAAAAAATTTACACAGTTTTTGTTAAAACTGAAATCGTTTATTTGGTATGTACGGAAGTTATCTTTGCTAGATGTTGTGTAAATATATTCTGAATAAACGTTTGCAGCAACCTCAGTGCTGTGTTTTATGAGTAAGCAGTAGTCTCCGAAAATATTTCAAATAACGCCAAAACTTCAAGTTTGAATTATTTTCTTGCTTGTAAAAACAACAGTTCGTTGACAATTGGAATAGTTAAATAGTGTTAAAATTTATGTCTTCTAATTCACCGACGTCGACAATTTAATGTACAGTAGTTGTCGCAGATTTGGGCTGTAAGTTCCAATTCTTCCTTTCCCTGTTTATCTTAGAATCTCAGAATTTTTTGTTGCATTACGATTATGACACGTTCTTTCAAACATTTATTCATTTTTTAAGATGGAGAATCATTTTATTTTGCAGAAAAGTATGAATATGCATCAAAATTGAGAACATAAAAACAATATTAACTTCAGTTGCGGAACAACGAAAGCTCGCTTATTGAGGTTTATCAAACAAGGCTTCTGATTCAGTCACCAAATTTTGACGAAATTCACACGGTAGCTGAACCTGACTCTAAGACAAATTTGGTAGAAATTCGGTTGAAAAATTAGGTTGGCGCTGGTAGACACCGTAATTTTGGTGTCTTGAATTTTGAAAATTTGCTCAGCAAAATGAAGCCTTTTGTCCTATAACTTCCACTGCAGTCAAGAAATCAAAACAAAATTCACATGGACCTTAATGTAGGCTATATTCAGTAGGATTTTGGTTGGTAAATCATGGTAGGGCTCAGCCGGTTATGGTGGTTTTTGTATTTTTTGCCACATCTTTAGTAGGCGATTTTCAATGCAATCTTATGATCAAAGCGGTACGTAGCCCTCGAAATAGGTTGGCTGTAATAAGGCTGATAGAACATACACTCAAAATCTGTATGATTTCTCTACTGCTCATCGAACATTAGTGTTTCTAGCGGTTCTGATGCGCTAGAATTTTTTTTTTTAAGTTGGATGCCAATTTTTATTACACTCAGATCGAGGGCAACAATTTGGGAGAAGGATATTCCAATTTTCACGAATTCGAAATTTATAAGTTCATAAACACGAATCAAGCTATATATGTATGTTCACATGTAAACCTATTTTGAAGTATAAACAATCAAGTACGTTTTCCAGCGCAGCAAGTTTATTAAAAGTTGACTACTATTCTATTTCCAACAGCTTGATTCAGTGATTTTCCTATTCTCTGTGATCAATGTCAAATGTTTAAAGTGTGTAAGATATTCCAAAGTAAATATAAAGAGAAATTAGTGATCCTGGTTACCACAAATCTACAATGTCCTTTTTTGTACTGTTTACTTTAAAAACTATCTTGCTTTGATAAATCAAATTCAAACTTACACACTATTTAGCACAAATAAGCAAACAAACAAATCAAAGGATTTTAAACATACACTAAACAATAAATTCTAGAGTTGAGTAATAAATCCATCATAGAAATTAAACATACAAAGGACATTCGATGTATAGCAATAAATCTAATGCATAATTAAGCATACAAATAACATCCAAAATTTATACATCGATAGTAATCCAACGAACAAATCGCCCACAGCTCCAAGCTCTGTTGCGTAAATCATATAGAGAAATAGAAACCGAAAAGACAACGTCAGAAATACAGTTGCGTTAATGTACACTGATTTTTAGGGCGTTTGGCATGCGAATAGCTAAGAGATTTTTTTGAATTTCTATACCCAAGAAGGCGCGATGACCTGAGCAGTGTCAAAACTTTGTAATGCTTCTTAATAGATTAATGCATTAAAGATAACTTCAGTGTTCTGTGTAGCGGATTTCAATACGCTGCAATGAATTGTGCATTCTGGCTTAGAATAGTATGAGATGCTTGACGTTTTGCCTCAAATGCAAGAGTTTTCATTGCCTTGCTGCAAATTATTTTTACAGCTGTTCTTTGGCTGTGATAAAAAAAAACTACTTTGAATTGCGTTTTGTAATATTTTGTTGGTGCTAAGTATTACATCTCATTAAATCAGTTGAAATGTTGTTAATTGTACAATGTACGGTTAACTCATTTTTCCTTTTTTATGAAATATTTAGTAAAATAAGCACTGCGTCTTTTGCTTGCAACGATGAGCTGCCTCTGCTATGGCGGTGCATGCATCACAATAGTTGGCCAATTTAAAACGTAGTGTGACGTAGACACAGATCTCGAAATTGACTTTGGTAGTCTATTCACTTCTATAAACGTCTTCGATTATTTAAAGTTGGTTGTATTACCTCCGCTTCTATGAAGTTGATCCTACCATATTTTTTAGAAGTAAAACGTCGTGAGTTATCTATTTAGTTTCAATACAAAATATATTAAATACAAATAGGTGGATTCTTTTGACTACAGGCTTAAATATTTTCTTCGTGTGACAAACGGAAACATGATTTGCAAATGGGTTTAGGACCATCCTTCTCATACAGTTGGGCTTTTCTTGAATCAAATTGTATACAACGGGGGCAGTACAAATTTCCACATTTAAAACAATAGCTCTGTAATCAAACGACTGTTTATACAAATATGCACTAGAAAATATGATTTACTTTTTTATTGAAACGATCGAAAGGCGTCAAGCATAAACATATGGATGCACTCCTCAGAGGTTTCCAATCAACCGTAACTGTCTCTATTTCATCTATCGCTTCTTTCAATGCAGCATTCATCATCTAAATGAAAATGTATCTAGATTTTTTTTTAGCAAAAACATGTTAAGTTACCAAAAGAAATTTGTCATTATTTCTTAACTCGTTACGTAACATAGTATACTTTTGTTGATTTTCCCAGGATGATTCAGACCTGTGTAAAATTAAAAAAAAAAATCTTCATTGGTATAAAATATTATTATTTTGAGATTTATTTTTATCAATATTGTTTATTATCATAAATAACTCTTAGAATCTTAGTGAGAGTGCAGATGGAAAATACAATAGTTAAAAACCCTTTTATTTATATATTTGTCCACCGATTAAGGTTGCAATATTAAAGAAATGTTTGAAATATAAATCAAACTAATAGAGATGCAAAGCAGACTCAAAACTAATGTGAACACAGCACTAGTTTAATGCATAATATAAAACAAAAAGTCAAACAAAAAATAAATCAAAATCAGAAAATCAAATAAAGCTTTGTATTTGTATTTCCAACTAAGACTTTTACTCTTTTCACGATTTATAGAATATAATTTTCGCAGCCGAAATATGCTCAATTAAATGTAGGAAAATATTCAAATATAAAATGAACTATATTTCATATTCAAATATAAAATCAGTATTGAAACAACAAAACAATTATTTATACTTCAGCAAGAATTACACCACTAGAGACAGAATATTTTGTACACTTAAGTGAAAAACCAGTTACACTTAGCGACGACAACGGCAACTCCTTTAGCTAGAAAGGTAAATGGGTAAACTCCTTCCATTTTGGAAAAAAAACACTTTGACCTTGAAATTACGCCTCCATTTACGCAATGCATTATCTGTCAAAGCGACCTGAGTTTGTATTGGTATTTTTGCGAGTAGTGAGCCGTATGTGAGCAAAGAAAAATCTAACCTGAGTATGGATGCGGTCGTCGAATCTTATCTTGCATGTCTTTCTGTTCTCTCTACAAGAAAAACTAAAAGTTCAAAAGCAGAACCTATTTTCTATTGTAACAGTCCTTTTTCTGACTGAGAAAATACGGAACAGTTTCTTTATCAGCTCTTGATCTTCATTAACAAAGTTAGTTTTCACGGGCGCAATTGGTTAAAGCGAAAAAATTCACTTGTGTGATTTTTTTCATAATTTGCTGTATCTTCAACAGGTACGTTAACAGAAAACCTTCAAATCAACGAGCCACCTGAAATATTTTTGCTTTTTGGAAAGAAATTCAATCTTTTGATGAGCTTCATGCTTTGTCCATACATATAAAATTAGTATTTTTTGATTTTTCTCTTTGCACAAAAATTACATTTCTTTAGTATATTATCCGAAATTTGTGTCCGCGGGAGAAAAGTCGTTGCAAAAATACATTTCGTGCAATAATGTTAGAGAACACAATTTATTGTAAATATTGTAGCATAAAGCTATTCGAAAAATTTGGACATTCAATAGGTTTGAAAAATGTACATATTTGTCTAGTTTAAATCTGAAAAATGTTTATGGCTTTTTCAGCAAAATTTTTTAATATAAAACTTACTTGTCATTAGCTCCTGTAAGCAATGTGTTATGGGTTTCTGATTCATTGAGATCTCCAGCAGCTTTAACAATAAACTTTTCAATATTTTCAGTCGCCTACGTGTTTATTGACGTAAATTTAATGTATATGAAATATATTACGATCATAATTACCTTGATTAAATTATGTCTATGTTTTCCAACTGCAGAGCATTGATCTCTATTGGCTAATATATAAGTAGAAAGCGGTTCTCTGGGGTGGACACCGCTTTCAAATCTGCTGTACATACTCCGCCAGTATCTAAAATAAATTTCGCATGAATGTTGTGCGCTACAAGGCTCGCGATATATTATTTCACTATTATTATTGTATCTCAATTAAAAGATAATCTTGTCATAAATAACGATACTAATAATTGCTAATTAATGTTCAAAATGACACAAAGACACAATGCAAATGTACGCTACAATTGAATACTGTACGGCACAATGTCCACAAACCGTGTTTTCTACAATGTGTACGCGTATATAACCAGTACGTAAATGGTGTACACTAAACCTAACGTACTTTTAGTGTACTTTTGCGGTTATGTATATATATATATATATATATATATATATATATATATATATATATATATATATATATATATATATATATATATATATATATATAAATTCTTAAAAATCTTACGTATGTAGTATTATTTTTTAACTATAGTAATGATTAGTTACCGTATGCTCTGTGGTATTGTATTCATATCAATTATTTGGCTACTGTGCTCCGGAGAATAAAGGGGATTCGTATATTTATATGAATTGTTGGCAATGAAAGCCCACAAAGAATAGGTGCGAACAGAGAGTTCAAGCTCCTTTCTATCCTTTTCACAATTCCCAATAAATGTTCCAAACTGACACGAGTGTGCATGATCATGAAGCGCTATAAGAAAATTCTCATTAAACTCAAATGCATTTTCTTTGAGGTTCATTAGTTGCCAAGTGCAGTCTAAGAATTGTGTAAATATAGGCGATATCTGGAAATAAAGTAAAAAATTGTAAAATAGTGTTTATTATTGGTGTTTAGGGTTGATTATTAAATCTGCTATTTCAATAATTTAAAGAGATAGAAAAAATTCATGACTAGCATAGTTGCCTTCATGAAAGTCTGTCCACAATCCACAGTGCCATTTTTATTTGGAGTCCCCTCAACATATACGAGAGTCATGGTATGTCTACACTTAGCAAATAATCTTTAGTTTTTTGATTAAACTATTTAATATTTGTACGCATATGTGTAAAAACTAGGATAAGAAAACAGAATGATTTGCAAGATTATAACAAAATGATATGTAAATATGATATGTACATTTTTATAGTCCAATTTTCTCCCCACTGAGCGAATGTAAGCACATACTTGTATTATTTGACTTTGCCAATGCGTTAAGGTATGGAATCTTCCACTTTCGAACAAATCGCTGAGCAGATAGGACGTAAGCTGAAAAGTGTTTAAGTGCAGGCCAATTTTTTGCCTGAGCACAAATTGGTGCATCGAGACGGACCATTGTTATTACATTTATTTCCAAGGAAGCAACAATTAGTCCATCGAGTAAGCGGAACAGCATATTTAGTCCTGGCCCTTTACATACACACCATTTCGTCATTTTAGTGAAGTTCCAGTCAACACAGTTGCGAATTTGCATAGGCGCCATTTTCGACTCAATTTTAATTTTTATAAAACGACACTAACATGGCTTCGATGTCAAAGGAAACGTTATGATAGGGGAGTGTTCGATAGAAACACCCAACATAAACATTGTTCAAGTGAGAGCAAGAAAGAAAAATCAGACACAGCGCCGACAAGAGCGAAGGAAACGAAACGTAAAACGAACTCTACGACAACACGAACATGAAAAGGATCGAATCAAGCCAAGATCAAGTCAACTAGACGCCAATACACATAATACGAAGCAAAAACAGAGTTCAAGCAGTCACAGAGGGAGATCACAGTTACTTTGAAGGAGAGCGAACTGTTCCATCGGCTGAAATTAGCGAACATCGAAAAAGGCAGGGACCATTCATGAGCCGAACCCGAAGAAAAAGATAATCGACGCAGTAGCGCGAAGAATGGAGGGGCTTATCGAGAGCAGCAGCCAGCGATATGTGAAATATCACAAGAAAAAAATAGAATAGTCTCAGATCGAATAGAAAAGCAGCCACTGTGAAGCCCGAAAAAATACAGTTATGTCACGCATATTTTCACTTTTTTTTGCTCGGCAGGCTTCGCAACTATTGCCAGAATTTTCTTGTAATCTACTTGAGTGGTCGTTTTTCCACTAGTACAAAAATTTGTACATTTTTGACTCACACAAATTTAAATAGGTTAGGAATTGCAATGAAAAGTAGAGCAAGAAAATCGGTTCAATCAATTTTCATCCTTTTAGAAAACGTGGACAAAATTATTAATGTTTCAAATCTCAGATTTGTCAGTCTAGACAAATAATTCGCCAGTTAATTTAGAAAAAGAAATTCTCCTAACGTTCATCATGATAAATTTGATAATCTTCAGTTTCTTGTGTTTCACATATTCAATGTTTAAATAAAATTCCGACAACAAAGCCACGTCTTTTAGTATTGCTTCAATGGCTTGAAGAAAAAGCGAACGCAGCCAGCATGTTAGGTACTATGATAGGCAGTCATAAAGACACAATTTTAGCAGTGATCGACAAGAGAGAACCACATATTCACTTCTGCTACATTTATAAAGAATAAGGACAAAAATCAAAGGATTGTGACAATTTTAAAAACAATTATATTAACGAAAGATAGATAGATAGAGCAATGTAATGTAGATAGGTAGATAGAGCAATGTAACGCGCAAATAGTTTGTAGAGTAAGTGGTTGCAAACGGCATCATAGTAAACTCATTCACAAACCTGACCTGACGACAAGAATTGTAGCATCAATGAGAAGAGCAGGAGAGTTCTGCTGAAAATACTGCTAATAAAGATACTAGGTTTATGCAAAACTACCAACTCTTTCGCATTACTTGAGGAAGTTTCAACGGGGTCTCTTATTGGCGAAAGTCTGGCTCATGAACAAGGTCTGTATAATTCAACAATACCATCAAAAATTGAATGGACTACCACCAAACTAACCAAACGGACATGAAAAATCAAGAATAGTAAGTTTGAAAATCAAAGATAATTTAAATGAGAAGGACCTATATATTACGCAATGTCAAAACACTACCAGACCTTGCATTGCCCACACAGTCAGTTAATTTAAAAAACCTGACTAAACAATGGCGATTTTCAAAAGAATTTTCTAATTTACTGCTGAACTGCCTAAGATTTAGATAGAATAAGATAATTGGCCAATATGAGTAGCATGTAAGTTGAAATATTCTAGCTAAAATGGCCCAGTGTCTAGTAAAACATTGCTGGGTTGTGTAGTTCATGGTAATATGCATGCGGAACATGAACAGAGAAAAGATTTCTTGTGTATCGAATCACTTCAGCATAGCCATATAAGAGATGATCTAACAGTATTACATGATCTGGTTAAAGATTATTCGAAAACCGAAAGCTGTTACCTCCGGGAAAAGAATTTACATTTCGAAAAACGATAAAAGATGTTTAGGGATTGGTGTTAAGAGAATCGACGATATTTTCGAATGTGGTTTATTATGGACCCGTGATCATTTACGGTACCCTAAAAGCGACGGAAACTCAGTCGCTTTGTAAATTTGCAAAGTGTCACGGTTATTGTCTAAACGATATCTTATTAACACAGACGCAGATCTTTTTAATCAGTTACATCTCGTATCAATGAACTTGAGACTGAACAAAATTGAGTTTGTGGGTGATATTCGCGAAACGTTTTTGCGAATCCAAGTACTCATAGCAGATCGACAGGCCCAAAAAATACTCTGAAGAAATGTTGACATCTTTAAACAACTTAAAGTTTGCAAAGTTCTTTTTTGAGTAAAATGTAGTCCAAGTATTGCTCAATAAGTTCGAAATTGTAACGCTTTGGACTTTGAATCAGATTATCTAGACGCTTACTACAACATTGTCACTTGTCACTACATGGATGAAAGATGCAATTAAATTGATCATAAAAAGAAAAGCAGAAAAGCGAGTTCATCTAGCGTGAGATTAAGTATCTGGGTTTCATACATAGTGAGTGATGGAGTTCTAAAGTCTCAAGCATCATTGGCTATCCAACACCTAAGTCAGCTTGAGACATACCCTACTACCCTGCTCCCGGGGCACTTTTCTCTTTTTGATTTGCCTCCACCACCTATTGGCAGGCTTTTGACTGAACTTCGGTTCAGTTGATATACTTCCCCATTATTACAAATCGCTACAAATCTTTTACTTTTTTCAGGTAATCCATGCTTTCTTTCCACAAAATTGTAATTCTTGGCGGTCTCCCACGTGGTCTGCTAATCTTCGCTTTTTCCAGTATCGACTAATTCTCATTAAAACTATTTCATTCATCACATCCACAATTCTGGCTTTTCATTTTAATTTATTTTAACTTGCACTTTTCGAATACTTTTTTATTTTCAGCACATATTTGCCACTTCACACGCCTTATTTATTTCTTTAAGGTGTACCCGCTTGTAATATATTAAAATACCCGATATTGTCTTCAGCTAAGTGAATTTCAGACTAACTTTATCAGTTCAGTATTTAACACTTACATCTACATATACATCTATATTTACATTTACATGCCAAGTGCTTGCTTACTACAGTCGAGTATGCTCCAACAGAATAATTAATAGCAGCCATGAACAAGCACTTAGATATTGTTCCACATGTCACGCAAATATTTCGCTTAACTTTGGCGACTGCTTTGAAAAGTATCATACTATAAAAAATTATAATTATTTTTGAAACTACGCATTAACTAAATATCTTGAATTTAATCTAAAGAAACTAATTCAAACACTTTATTTAAGTTTTTATTCTCTTAAGAATTGCGTAAAATAAAGTAAAACCAAAGCAACCTTAGGGAGTCTAGGAGTTGAAGACGTTAGAGGGCGTCGTTTACTAATTTACAATCAAAGTGTATACGAGTGAGTAATGATTAGTTTCACGTCTCACTTTACTACTGATTTAACTCGTTCCTATTGAGAGCTAGGTAAACGCAAAGCTCGGCGCGCGGTCTAATGTCTGAACCTAGACTCAACACAGTAAAAGCCAGTGATTTATCCACAACACTACATGAGCTTTAAAATGTTTTATAAACTTTCTTCTAGCTTTCAATCATACCTCTATAACAAATGTCTTTTTTTCATCTATTACAAAAATAAACTCTCCACCATTAAGGGTTAATAACAATATTGCGGAAATTTAAATCTGCATAGCACATCAAATGTTTACTACATTTTAAGGAATCGGCTCTCTTTTTCAAGCGCATGCTCATCCCTGAGCTGACGGCCATCAGAGAAAGTTTGGAAAATCACAAATTAACTCACCTCTTTTGGATCTGTTTGTATGTGTCCACATCTTTCACTAAACTTGAATCCAAAGGACAGCCAATCTTTCTCAATCAATGTCTACAATAAATAATAGTGATTATTAATTAATTAAAACCATTTTAAGGTAAAACCTGGTATCCTTGAACGGTTCTGTAAAAGGGATCAAGTATCATGGCCGCAATGGAGCACACTTGTGCCGTACGATCCCAGCCATCGGAGCAATGAACCACAACAGATTGTCCTCTTTCTACAGCGCTTGCAATGAACCTTTAAAGAAAATTAATTACACTTACAAAACTGGTGCAAGTCGTGTTATATTGCTTATCAATACATATATCAGCGTCACTAGCCCAATGACAGCTTAAGCTTAATATAGCCTTTTATTTCACATCAAATTTTCACGTGAAATTTGTTTCGGCGAAAATCTAGCTTGAAATTTAGCAAGTGTGATATTCACTTATTTGCATTAAAAGTTGCTTGAACGTTACTTTTACTTTGCAGATGGCTTTGGCAGTATATATCCACTTAATTCACGCCAATTTAATGTGTGCAGTCCATTCTTTTGAGCGAAAAAGTGACATTTGATGTGAAGATTTGAAAACTGAATTGCGCAAATATCTTTTCAATAACAAAATTGATCGATAATTGAGAATCATTTTTTTTTATGAAAATAGAATAGTCAACAATAATTTTAAGCAATTTGGAGCAAGTACCTGGAGGTTTCCAAAATGGAACGAATATGCTTAATCCATCCCGAAGAGTCCAAAGCATCTAAAAATGCTGCCATTGTCAAAGACTTCTGCTCACATGTTTCCAAAAGCTTTTGCAGGCTGCTTCTCATAATATGAATGTTCTCAATTCCAAGAAAATTGAATTTTATGTTTTCGTAAAATGCTTCATTTTCATATCCTTTCCCTGTGGCTCTATTGGCCATAGCATTGATCTGGAAAAATATATTTTTGGTAATTCATTTACATTTAAAAGAGGATTTTCTGTGCGGTTTTTTTTTAAGTTAAAGATAATTAATAAATGTGAGAATTTAAGAATTCAACCAATGAAGGGCAACTTTACAAATAATTTATTCAAATTTCGGAGGATGAGGTACACAGACAATCCTCCCTAAACAAATATATGTAACAGTAAAAAGCGAATAATGTAGCAAAATTCAAAAAACTAACAGGCCACTTAAAAGGCAAAGTGAAAGTAGTCAAATTGTAGTCGAATTAGACTATTAAAAAAAAGTTATTCTTTTCCCTAAATTGATAGAATTAGTCATTATTCAAATGGATCAATCAATGATAACATTAAATTTCGAACGATTTATTTTTATGCGTCAATCAATAATAATTCAAATAGCTTAATTATATAAATTAACCTAGGCAACCTGTGGTAGGTTCAAATGTTTGTGATTAGCAGATGGAACTGTGGCTAATTTACTTTGGTAAAAAACTGGAAGAAGAGACGAAACTATCTGTTTCTAGCGTCTAGAAAATCCATAGCTTAATATTTCTAATACAATAACTGTTTAGTATATTAACCATAACAATTTGAGGTAAAAAATTTAATACATTTGCGTAAGAAGGCGCAAAATTTACCTTTGGTCTAGTATCAACCACGTACATAAAATTTGTGTTTGGATTAGTTCTGCGAATCGCTTCTAACATCTGCTCGTCTTCAGGACAACGAGCGTTGAATCCAGATAATGGCTGGCTACATCGGCAAATTGACGCCTAAAAATCAAATATTTTAATTAAATTATATTTCAATTAAAAAGATATTGAATTAACTAAAAAGCTGCAAAAAATAGCTCATCGCTATCTCGAATAATGTTTAAATTGCTTATATCGAACAAATCAAACAGTTTTTCTATGTAAATGAATATAGTTTTAAATGCGTGGTACTTTTCAGAGACGTAAATGTTTGGTTCGAAGGATAAAAAAATAAGCCTCTCCTCTTACGATAAAAATTAATGTTACCGCTCTTCATCTATGGCACATTATGTTACGAAAATCCAGGGTAAACTTCGTCTCTATGGTGTCGCTAAAATTCTCTTGTCCTCTGAAGAGAAGATAAGAGCAACTGTTTATAATAATCAACCGCTCCTTGCAGCTGAGACATCTGATGTTCCTTCTGCGACATTTGTTAATCCGAACATAAGAAATCTCCAGCTAGTATCATAACTCGTAGGATGCATAAAAAACGCGTTCAAGGAAATAATTCCATCCAATTTTCGATTGACATGACGTCGCATCTAGTCCCCAGCAAAAACCTCAACATGAGTTAGCCCAGCAGTCTCAGGTCTGGTGTGATCAGCCTTCACTACACGATATTACTTTACCCGATCCTTCATCAAATCGAGCAACCCAAGCTGCATTATTACCCTTTAATAGTACGAGTGCGGTTCTACAAGTTCCTGTCCAACCTGGCCCGCCAGGGAATAGTGTTGGTCAGGCATAATGCTGATGGTCTATCACACCTCCGCTTCAAATGTTCATTTCACGAGTTGTTTGAAATGCGACAGTGGAAGACATTAAAAAAATTGTGGAACGTACGCATGAGAGGGCCATCACTACTTATTGCAAAAAAATAACTGAAACTGATCGCTTTGTGGTGTCGTTCAAACTGACACTTGCTGCTGATTTTAGTGTGATTGGCTATCAAAACTTCTGGCCACCTGCCTTCTTACTTAAGTCATTTGGAAAACGTAATCGCTGACGAAATTTTCGAAGTACAGTTCCTCTACTAACCAATTAAGCGCAACAATATTATTAATACCAATGATTGTATTTGGAACTTAATAATTTCAAATATTCCTCCGGATTATAATTCTTTTTCCTTTTCATTATCTTCCTATGTTAATCCCGAACCTCGAAACCCCTCACTTTCCTTCATTTTTAATTTTTGTCCAAATTTGCGGAAAAAAGCTGCAAAACCGCGATTCAACTTTTTCAAAGCTGATTATGAGCGCGAAGCGGCTGTCCACGTCAAAACCATTTTCCCTAGTTTTCGGTTGCTGTTTGCGATGGCCTGTTCAATAAAGACCAGGCATGTGACGTACAGTTAACCCATGGCAGCGTTATTGTAATTTACGCTCGATTGCGAAAAATATAATAATTGAGGCCAAACGCAACTACCTCGTGAATATAGAGTCATCCTTCCTTTCCAACAATCCGAAATCCTTTTGTTCATACATTCGATCCCTAAAAACTGCAACATAATACCCTTAGAAAGTGATGTTTGAAGGTAACGTGTCTTCATGTCCTCAAGATAGGTGCAATATGTTTTCTGGCTTCTTCTCTTCCTCTTTTGCATCCTCTTACGTTCCCTCTAATAGTTTAATCCTATTTGTATTTACTCCTGTTGATCTCCTTATGACAAACCCTCTTGAAGTTGAAACATTAATATCTCTTTTAGATTCTTGTGGCAGCAGGTCCGGATGGCATGCCAAATGTTTTCGTAATGTCCCTTTCTTATTTGCTATGTGTTCCCTCATTCATACTTTTCAGCCGTAGCTCATCTGTTGGCAAAATTCTAATGTTTTCCCGATATTGAAGTCAGAAGATATTGAAAATGTTTCGAATTACCGACCAATATCCCTCCTATCCTGCTTTCACACACTCTCGAGAGGGTCATTCACAATAGAGTTTACAGTGCTGTTAGAAATCAAATTTCTAAGGAGCAGCATGGTTTTATTAAAAATCGCTCAAAGGTCGTTAATTTTGTGACCTCTACACTTGACGATGGACAGCAAGTCGATGTTATTTACACTGACTTTTCAAAAGCCTTTGATAAGGTTAATCATTTCGTTTTACTTGAAAAACTCAGTTTATTTGTCATGTTTGGCCTTCTATTGCCCTAGTTCACATCATAAATATTTAGTCGTACTTGAAGAATTGTCCTGAATGGGTGCTCTTGTTAACGTTTTTATCACTCTTCCGGTATTCTGCAAGGGTCCATACTGGGCTCTCTACTGTTCACGCTTTTCATTAAAGTCCTCCCATCAATATTTCCATCCAATTCCCTCATGTATGCTGACGACCTAAAGCTATTCAATATGCATCCTCCTTCAATGATTGAGTGTCATTAAAAACTGTCATGTCGTGTCATTAAACACATGGTGTGCAAGAAACTTTCCCTCACTTAATGTTTCACCAATAAACCCAATTTACTATCTTTTGACTATTTTCTGTTTGAATACTCCTCCCAAGTATGGTCTCCTCATTTTGTGTATTTGTAGAAGCCACTGAATCTGTTCAACGTAATTTACTCGTTATTTATTGTACAAGTTTCATGTGCCATATTGTCCGTACAAAGATCGTCTATTATTCCTGAGACTCCTTTCTCTTATTATTCGTAGATTGTACTTCGATGAATGTTTTGGTACATATTGTCCAACGCGCATTTTTCTTCTAGTATCTACATCTCGCAGTTTTTTTCGCGATCACGACCGTTCCTCTAGATCTCGGGTAACTTTTAAGATTCCTTTTGCTCGTATTAAGCTATACGTTTGTTACCCTTAAAAAAACGCATTACAGATGTTTAATCTTTTCAATTCATGGAGTACCTTTTATTCATTTTTCTCAATTTATTTGGTCATGTTTGTAATTGTATTGTTATCTGTAAAATTGTACTACATAAATAAATAAATAAGATTAAGTTTTTTAAAGTTTTGAATCTAATCCTAACAAGACATTTTTTTCGGATGAAAACTAATTATTCGTGAATCAGGAGAAGTTAAAAAATTCTTTTCACCCTTATAACTTCCAGCGTAGTCATTCAATCGAAATGAAATTCACAGGGTGGGTTTAGCTGAACCTGAAGCAAATTTAGTATATTTTCGGCTGCGGTGCGACACAGGGTTGCCAGCACCAGGCATTTTCGTAAATATTGCACCAACAAATACTTCCATTATATATTCATATCCCAAGCATTTACAATAGAAATAAGGAACCATTGTTTAAATTTTCTGGGTTTTCAAATTTTTTCGGATGGCAGTCTCAAATATCGTTTTTACACTACCACATAAAATCGAAATGTTACCACATAAAATAATAAAGCTTGAAGTACTTACCATGTTTTTATGTAAATATGACAGAACTGGCAAACGCCCTTTCGACCGAAATTTCGAACTACCAGTTAGTGTGTTGCTGTTAACTTCTGACGGGACGAACAATAGTTTTGGATAAGTTTCGCATAGTTGATAGTCTTCATTTAAAGTGCACATTGACCAATATTTATTGGGAACTCCCATGCGGTTGTATTCATTTTCAAGTTTGTAGAAATCCCATCCAGCATTTTTTTCCAAGTTACATTCCCGGTGTGAATAACTAAAGCAATACAATTCAGATATGTTTGCTGGAAAGAGTACAATTAATAGGAAATACAGTGAATTTTCCAAAACATATGGCTTTTAAACTAACGTGTTAAAATATATTCTATACTATCATAATTTAAAAAAATTTAAAGTTAGATTACTATCTTTTATTACGGCTAGTGGTTGAAGTTGGTAGAGATTTGATTCAAAATCAATGCTTTAGGAGCGTAGATTGGTAAGTTCTATGGGTAATTTTACCCCTGCTTGAACTCAAACCTGCAGTGTTATTTCCAAATTTCTAATTGTGTTGGGTGGTTGCATTAAAAGTTTTCAGATGATGAAATTTATGGTCTCCTTCAATACACATAATGACCTCATGTAGAGAATCTGTTGCAGGTAACGGGATGAAACTTTTTGCGAAAAAGTCGACATAAAGAGCATGTCGACGGGGGTGGTGCATGTGGACCGATATTGTTATCAACTCACCTCAAGAAATCACGTGGTATACCTCAAGGTACTTTGATCTTAATATATATATATATATATATATATATATATATATATATATATATATATATATATATATATATATATATATATATATATATATATATATATATATATATATATATACATATATATATATATATATATATATATATATATATATATATATATATATATATATATATATATATATATACATATATATATATATATATATATATATATATATATATATATATACATATATATATACATATATATATATATATATATATATATATATATACATATATATATATATATATATATATATATATATATATATATATATATATATATATATATATATATATATATATATATATATATATATATATATATACATATATATATATATATATATATATAAGATATATATATATATATATATATATATATATATATATATATATATACATATATATATATATATATATATATATATATAAATAAAACTACAGAAAACATACTCACTAGGAAGATGAAGTCTAGTAAGCGATGCATAAACATCATGGCATTCACTGTCTCTTGGAATCACAAACGTTATGGATAAAAATGTTTTACATCGAATCAGCAACGGAGATCCAGTTGTTGTCAGAGGCAACTTTTCAATACTAGAAATATGCATGTGTAATATCTGAAATGAATATTTATCTTTACAATATAGTAAAAAAAAAATACTTTAATGAAGAATACATTAAAGATGAGCAGCAAATTATTTATTCTTTACAATCTATTTATTCTGTAATGCCGTTGGCTAAATAACATAGTATACATCTCTTTTCAAAAAAAGAATACAAAAAATAATGTTTATATCTCATATTTATTGACACTTCTGCAATTCCTCTACCGTGTTTTCCTCTACGCAAATATTTGTGTGAAACATTATTTGTTGGATGTGGATTTGTGCATGCTATATGTTGCACTTTACGTAATTGAAAAAAAGAGGAATCGTGTAAACTTTGACACGATAGCATCATTGATGATGACTTCATCGAAAGTTACAGGGATAGAAAGATGCTTGGGGTTGCCATCCCAAAAATGTTAGAGCTTGGAAAATTTAAATATTGGTTATTTATTTTCATTGCAGATATTTTCCACATGAATATTTAATGGTAGCAAAAAAAAACCTCACATACCCCGGTGTGATAGGTAACCCGGGGTGACCTGGTAAGCAGATTTATTTTGGTCATCTACACTAGGAAAAAATAAGTAGGATACCACTTCTATACGGACCGCTTTAGTGTTGAAGCAGCAAAATATCGCAAGATATGCTTCTGTAGGTTTCTTGCTACAAATCTTATAGTGGATGCACACAGGGCCACAAAAATCCATAAATCCAATTTAGAAAAGGGCTGGATGATTTTACTCGTTCCGCTGATAGATTTCCCATAATTTAGCGACATAGCTTTGGTTTTGCCATAACACAACTCAGGCATTTATGAACCACATAGTTTAAAGTCTTGGGTACAAAGTGTCCATTTTCAAAATGTAGCTCTCTCAGCATCAAGGCAACCCACGGATGGTTGTTGGGAAGTATAATTTACTACTTTGTGTCTAATTCAGCTGCTTAAATTCGCCCAATAACACGGGATATTCCCTTCTCATCGACAAGGGGCTTAGTGATTCTATTTTGCTTCCCTTGTACCTTACTAACTTTGGACAGTTCCCGTAATTCCCTTGCAAGGGCCAAAGTTTGTATAGTTTTAATAATATCTCGAGTTGTGCTTAGTTACTCCGGTGTCATAAACCTAGACTTGGTTTTTAGTGATCTCTGAACTCTAAATAGGGCCATGCTATGAAGCGTGTACAATGGCCACTGCTCTGTTTTATTCAACAGGAAGTCGGGCCCAGAAAACCACATTCTAGAGGTCGACAGCTATTTTGGCCGAATGCTTCTGCTTATCATATCAGCAGGATTTTCCTTGGAGTTTCCATAATGTCATTTACTGGTGTCGGGTAACTCTTTAATCCCAGCTATCCAATTTGACAGAAGTGTTTTAAATTTGTTTGATGAGGATTGAACCCAAGATAACACAATTTAGAAATCAGTCCAATAATGAGTACTATGTAATTTTAGCTCCAGCATCGATTTTAGTTATTGTACTGTATGTGCTATTGATTTGGCCGCATATAGTTCTAGCCTTGGTAGAGTAATTGATTTGAGAGGTGTGACTCGTAACTTGCATCAGAGAAGCCGAGCCCTGATATCTTCTAAAGTGCTAACTGGTCGAATGTAAAAAACGATTCCGTATGCCTTTTGGGCATCTGAAAAGGCATGGATATTCATCAGCGTGTAATTTTATGCAGTTTGGATGCCTGAAATTCATCTTAAATATTGGAACGCGTTTTTCTGATATCGTCTGGAAGTAGCTAAAGCAACAAGTCCCCCACTGCACACATCAGATCGAAATATTACTCTCGATTAGAGAATTATTAAAATAATTTCGAATACTTACCCACGTTTCAATGTTCAATTCTGGTTCTACAAAAATTAGATGCGTCGCAGTTATGTAAAGTGTCCCAATCGCAATATTTTTCGAATTATACCTATCGACCATTCGAACATTTTCGACCTAAAGGAAAATAACAGTTAACAGATTAAAATTAATGTGAAAAAGTAATGTTGCTCTATTGGTTTAATTTTGAAATTGAAAGCAGGTTTCAATTGCAGTACGAAGCTGTTCGGTACAACAATTGAAAAATTGAAAATGAAAAACTACCCTAAATGGAAAACGGAGGAAAAGGTATTAGAGATAGCTGCCATTAAAAGCGTTTCATATATTGAGGCTAGAAATATAGTCAATAATGTAGATTTCAACTTTTAGAAGAAGAAGACCTTAGTGCGTTCCCATCCATTCTAAATAATAGTTCATATGGCACAAGGAATCCTCAGAGAGAAATTAATAAGGCTTTGAAGAAGAAAAAAATCGTGGACGTCCTGAATACAAATCGGGAGACTGTGGTTTCTTCGAGGAGGAGGATCATACCTGTGAATGGGAGATCTGAAACAGTTTCAGTCTTTAAAAAACCTAAGCATTTCATTGCAAGTGAGTTTGACAGATTTTCTAAACTCTCTTCTGGTCAATAATATAAATTCAAAATAAAGAATCAATTGCAAATAGCATGTTTGTGTTCCTGTTGAATGAAGTTATAAAAATTCCAATTATTTAACAATTCCTTGATCTGCGTTGTAGATATTGCAACTAAATAGTCAGAGATCAATAAAAAGTAGAATTCAGTAGATGCGTTACTTACTGATCACAATAAAGAGCACATCAATCAAATAGGTAGATTTTTTAGACGCATCAAGAACAGATATTTAAGTAAATTGTCTTAAGATAGCCTTCTGTTTTAGTAGTTTTATTTAGTGATAAGGTTAGGATATAGGTTTTTCCTCATACAGTATAGAGTTTAAGTTTCAAATGATATTTAATAAGGAGAAAATCAATTTGAATTATGGTGAGTCTTTAGGTATGTTTTAGTACAAGGCAATGGAATAATTTAAGTATTGGATAGTAATGTATGTTGTGCTATCCTTTTATAAGGTATACAAAGGTTATATGTAAGAGTTTGTAATTCATATTTGTTATCATATAGAGATATGAATTATGAACTTCAACAAGGTTTGTGTATTTAAAGGAAATGAGAATTTATTAGTTTAAGCTATTAGTATTGCACTGTAAGGAATATCATGTAAGGAATATCATTTTAAAGCTTCATAATATACTAATTAGCATTGTAGGAATAAGTAAGTACTACGTAAATTTATTGTAAGACCTCACAATTAAGAAGATCTAATGGTACTCGTTAAATTAAAGGTCAAACCTACACTATGGCGGTATCGACAAGCGATGGCTGATAAGTACTGTGATAAGCCAACCTAAGCCTCATAGAACAAGGTTTAGTAAACCAAAAAAAAAAAAAAACAAGCATTTCGGGCGATAATCTCAAAAGGCCCCAATTAAATATTTCTTGAAACCCATTCATTCGAAGGCGACAATGAGAACACTCACTATAGCATGCCAAAAATAAATATAAAAACCTTTGACAATTTTATAGACTCCATAGAAAAGATTTGGCTTAGTTAAAAGATAACTTTGGTCTGTAATTATTGCTAATTGCACCAAATGGCGATCCAATCAAATCCTTCGTCCTCGCGTTTATAAGGTAAAACATTCGACTGTCACCCCTGTCACTCATTCATTAGCATAGTCACTGAGATAGTAGAAATGGAGTAGACATAGACGGTATAGCTTTCCACCACTGAGATAGTAGAAATGGAGTGGATATGCCCATAAGATTTACATTGCAAGGGAAGGTAGTAAATTTTCATCTTTAAATCAAAGCATTTCCCATCTACCTTGATTCAGACCGACCCTTGATTGCCATCCTTACATACAGACAAACGAATTTTATGCGCGAGAGAATCGAGGTGGGTATTGGTGGAAAGTTAAACCATCGATGTCCACTCTATTTCTACTAAGTGCTTTCCATTGCTACTAAGTGCTTTCCACCAATAGCCCCCTCCCCCATCCAATCCGATTCTCTCGCAAGCAACGAAAACACGTTTAAAAAAACCTGTTAGTTTGACAATCAAGAGCAAACCGAATGAAATTGGAGGGGATACGCTTGGATTTGACAGTGACGAGATGAAATTTTAGCACCAGCCTGAACGTACAATACAATGTGATTTCAAAGTTGATTAAGATAAGTCAATCCATGTTGTATCTGTACCGGATTGGATTGGATAAGTCGACCCGATCAATAATTTTTCTTCCGGATCGAATGGGCTTTGGCATTAAAAGAACCGGATTGAGAGATTGAGGGGTCGAAAAATTCGAAGCCCACTGCTCATGCGACATACTTTTTTAATTGTTTTGTTTTGTTTTTAATTGTATTCGGTCAATCTAGTCGCACCGAAAACCTAATTTGACTTATCATTTCAATCTGTTTCAATCCAAGTCACTCCAAGTCGATCTTATTTGTATACTAGGCTTACGATAAACACTCATCCTATTCTATTGTATCAATGGCCTGAAATAGGTCACTGATATTTCTGCTTCTCCTCCTCAAAATACTTTAAGTTTAATGTATTGTTGTATTGAAGGTTTTGTAGTGCACGGAGTTTGCTTATTTTGCGGCTTGTGGTTATTTAACTATGGAGATGTGATCGCTATTTGTGCAGGTTTGGTTTTATATGTTCACAAATTTTTATGTAGTCATGTATTTGGTCTCAAGTTTAGATTAGTATCAGAACAATAGCTGTAACTGTTGACATTAATCAAAATGGAAATTCACAGAATATACAGTGGCTCACAGCTTATTTGATACAGTGACTATTTAAAAATGCAAATCACTGTAACTTTGAAATTGAGAACCCTATCCAAAAAATTTAAACGTATTTGACTAGATGCATGTTCAACGAATACAATGCAAACAAAAAATGTTCCAGCAATATTCCTCGGCGTCCGGTAAAAGAGAAATACCACTGGCGCAGAAAAATTTGCTGCTCACAGCTTATTTGATACAGACACTTCAATGCGAATAAACTTCTATTTGTCGCGCCGTTAATCTGTCTTGTTTTTGTTTCTTGAATTTTTGATTGTGTTAGACATTGGCTTAGGTAATTTTTAGCAAGATCTTGTAAGCTGAAGTGCCAAAATGAGCCAAAATTGTAAAATGGGTCATCGCACCACAATTGAACAGCGCGAATTGGTATTAAACCACTTTAAAAAAGGACAAAGTGTTGGAAAAATTGCTGAAAGTGTTAATTTGAGTGTCTCTACAGTGAAACACATAATTGAGCCCTTCGTACACGAAAATCGGGTAGAAAATAAGAGGAGAAATGCGCCAAACAATATTTTCTTCGTATCCGACGAACGATACATTGTACGGAAAGTGAAAGCAAACACAAAGATTTCCGCTCCAAAATTGGTTACTGAGGTTCATCGTGAGTTAAGGAAGTCATGTAGTGCTGAATCCGTCCGACGAGTGCTTTGCGACCATGATTTCAGGGTCCGAGTAGCTCGTAGGAAGCCTTTCATTTCCAAAAAAATTACAATAAGCTGATTTGCCTTTGCCAAAGAGCATGTGGGAAAGCCACCCGCGTCCTGGAATACGGTTGTTTTTGCAGACGAGTCCAAGTTTAACATTTTTGGCTCCGACGGAATGTCATATGTCTGGCGCAAGGCAAACACTGAGCTAAACAAGGAGAACCTCAAATCTACTGTGAAGCATGGTGGTGGTAATGTGATAGTTTGGGCCTGCATGTCCGCAGCTGGAGTCAGAAATTTAAAGAGTATTGAGGAAACAATGAACCAAACAAAGTACCTTGATGTACACAAAAACAATTTGCTGCAAAGTGCTAAAAAACTGGGTGTTCGCGACCAATTTCGGTTGTACCAAGACAACGATCCAAACCACAAGTTGGGAATTGTGCAGTCCTGGCCAATTTGGGATTGCCCTCATTTGATGTCTCCGCCGGCACAGTCACCAGATATGAACGTCATTGAGAATCTGTGGACTTTGTTGGATAACAACATTCGAAAACACAAGATTTCTAATAAACAAGACCTGAAGAAAGCACTGCTAGAGGTATGGCAAAAAATTACTCCTGACATCACAAAAAAACTCGTTGATTCAATGCCGAATAGGCTCCAGGCTCTGCTTAAGTGTAAGGAATATCATACAAAGTATTGAAATCAACTGGAAACCTCATATTTCACAACAATTTTAATGTTTAATCAAACTGTATCAAATAAGCTGTGACATAAAATTTGTCATTATTTTTAGTTTTTTTGTTTTTTAAGATGTAAAACAGCAACTTTGTAACAAATATAAACTTGTTTAATAAACAACAAACAATTGCCTTCAAAATGGTGTTCAAATTTTTTTGATATTGTTATTATTTTTTGAGTTATTGCAACTTAATTTTTTAAAGAAGCACTGTATCAAATAAGCTGTGAGCCACTGTATGTCTTTTATAGTGGTGAGAAATATACTTAGGTGTTGAATCAAAAAGTATTATGGACTTTTGAGTTGATTGGGTTGTGTTACAGAACTTTTTGTATTGAAAAAAGTGATACAGCTTCTTTATTATTGTAGCATTGTTTCTGTTGCTAACAATTAAAAGGAGTGCACATGAATCCAAGCCGGATGTTTAGGGGGAAGTAAAATGGAAGTACAAATCAATGTGCCCGCCCTCTCCCACTTCACTCCCGTCTTCTAAAAAAACCTGCTTGGATGCATGGACTCGTATGCAAACTCGCCTTAATGGTTGAATCTGAAATGGGACCAACATTTGGTTTTGTTCAATTTTTGAATTATAGCTGCTATACAATGTGATTGAAAGTGGACTCAGATTGATCAATCCGGGTTCTGAACGCGTAGCGGATTGGTTTGGGATTAGTCAATCCAAGCAGGACAATTTTTCAGAACTGGATCGATAGACTGAGGGATTGAAAAAATCCAGACCAATTCACAGATATGACCAACTGTTCATGGATGTGATTTGCCAATGTGTCATACTACACCATTGTATAACGCATAAGTTTTGAATACTATGCTTTTAAAAACTGAGTACGTCTGCGTTGTTCAGAAATTTTTAGCAAAATTCGCAACGAAAACAAGAGAACATGGAAGTTTAAATGTAAGCAGCTGCAGAACGAAATATATAAACAGGCTTCTAAGCAATGAAGCCATGAAGTGTATATAATGGTGGAAATTCGTCACCATGAGTAGTGTGTATCAGTGCATATAATTGATGACGAGGTATTCTCTTGTGGTCATTACAGTAAGTTCATGAAAAATTATGTATGCCGATAAGAAAAAATATCTCAGAGCATGAAGCTTTATTTAACTCTGCAAACAAATTTTTTTCACAATAGGTGCGGTTTTTTTTGCTCTGGTGCAAAATAGAATAGAACAATGGAACAGAATAACTGATGCGCTCACTGTCCAAAACAGAAAAAGCTGGGGCATTCGCTAAGGTTGCTATAGTTTGCTAGATACGCTGTGGTAGCGCCAAACAGTTGAAAATAAAGGGGGGAAAATCACTAGTAAAAACTAACACAATCGATAGAAAATACAAAAGACACTAACGGAAAATTACCTCTTTCAACTTTCTACACATTATGAGGGCTTTTTCTAATATCCTAACTACCAAAACATTCAACATAACCCTGAAAAATCCAAAGCCACCTCACGGCAAAAGAGGGCATCACTACTCATGAACTATCAGCACATTCTATAGTTCAGTACATGAATTACATATGCAGAACGGAATTCCGTCCCAGTGAATTCTCTGGGGCAGGAGTGTTGTTGTTCCCCATGCGTCTGCTCTGTTCTGGATAGAGGAGCAGAAAAACACGCCTATTATAAGGTCTGTTCGCGTACTCCATGCATTGCAAAGCATTGCCAAAGCGTACATATTAGGCGTGTTTTTGTTTTGCTCCCCTATCCAGAACAGAGCAGACGCATTGGAAACAACACTCCTGTCGCAGTGAATTCAAAGCAAAATGCTGTATTCCAGCGATGATTTGGCATGTTGAAAGTACTCGCAACCAGCGAATTAGTTTTTATATGAGAATCCAATTTCATTTTGCTTTTCTGTTTTAAGGGTTCATTCCGCTCATGTATTCTCGCACAGGTTGATTGTGCTTGTACTAGGATCTGATCAGTCGTCCTTAATGAATCGTTTTTATTTGATGGAAGTGCATTATACGCAACTGGTAGTGGTGCCAAATAATGTATTGCTCTTTGATATGTTAATGCTACTGATGCCACTGTTTTTTTTTAATGTTCTTGGCGTTCTTTACTGCCGCCTGTCATAGCAACATGTGGGGCTCGTGGTGGTATAAAATGAAATTGTATTCCCTTATTAGCTCACTGCGTTCCAATTATATTCCTTGCAGTATCTACATAAACTGACTTTTATAATTCTCCTATGTCGCCAACGACATTCATTGCATTGTCGCAGTATAAATTTTTGCCTGCCCCTTCTCCCTGTGAATCGCTTCAAGGCTTCGGTCGTTAGGATGCTGACGAGCTCTAAATGTACTGTTTTAGCTGAGTAGTATACAAATACAGCTATGTATGCCTTTTGTGACCGTCTACCTCGAATGACGTAGTGAATGCATACTGGATCACAAAAATCAACGCCTGCATTAACAAACGGTCGAGCTGGTTACGCAAGTAACGCATCGACGAAAGATGCCTCTAGCAATAGCCTTATCTAATAGTGGCCAGAACTCCTGTCTAGTCTTTGCTAGTAGAGCTGATGGTCCCAGGTGGAAACTTTCAACATGTATTCCGGTCATCAATAACCTGGTTAGGTTATGATCATAAGGAGTGACTATCGGATGCTTGCCGATTCTTAAAATATTATATTCATCTAAGAACAGTGTCATGCCGGCCAAGGGACTATTATTACTTTGTTAGCACGCTTAAGTTGACGAATATAATTTTTTTTATCCGCGAATTCTCTTGCATGTTTCAAATTATCACATCTAGCACACATTTTTTATGCTTGGTTGACTGTGATGGATCTTCTTCATCTTAAATCTTGAATTTTAATTTGTGATGTTCGATCAAATCAATTGTATTTTCTTCTCTTTGGATATGATGTACTATTCGTGCCTCTTGGCTAGCTGCTGTTCCAGCTGTAATACGACCACGACCAACCTCCAACCGATGAGGTTGGCTTTTACTGGTTTCTCGCCTCTTCCGAAGAAGAGACGGACTGAAAGACTTTTAAAAGTATATATACTCGACCTAAGAGTTGGGGCATTAGATTGTTGAATTGTATCTTCTTTTTCCTTTTTGTAAATATTAATCATTATTTTTATCTTCTTCTAATTTCATTGCCATAATTGGAATTTGTATTCTGTTGCGATGACTTTTTGTAAATAAAAAAATAATAAAATGTTTCATCTCCTTTGATTATTCATCAACAGCTTTTATGAATTATTACATATAATAAAATGATGAGTTTGAACTGACTTTTTTCATTCCAGGTAAATGTGAGCCCAAAGTGATTCGTTGAGAAATTCAACAAACAGTTAGACATTATCATGTCTGTTTCTCAGGACAAAACCATTCCTAGAAGCAATTCGACTAATGATTCAAATGAGGATGAAACAATTTTCAGTATAACAGAATCAAATTCTAATCAAACATGTGATGTTGACGTGATGGCCACACCATTGGAGTTGAGTGAAAATATTGATGTGAAACAGATTGCGCAAGAGGAAACACAATTAAAAGCGCCGGAACTGTTGAAATCAAATGAATCATTGAATCATTCTTCATCAGATCAATCGCAAAGATCCATCCTCTACTCTAACGAAAATAAAAGCCACACTGAAGATTTAGTAGACAAAAATGTAGGTTCAGAGAGTAACGAAGTTGTTGTAAAAGGGTCCCAATCAGAAGTAAAAAACAGTGAACCTTTAAATTTTGAAAATACAGATGTGGTTTTTCATTACAACGTTGTGTTAGATGACGATGAAGATAAAGCTGGCCCGAGTGAGAAGAAAAAACTCATTGCTGCATCAGATACTGACAAACAAAAGCACAAAAGAGACTTAGCCAGTAATAACCGAGAATCTTCCCACGGACTTGAGTACTCTGGAATTTCGGAAAGACCATCCATAACACAAATAAATGTAGATTCGGACAATTTATTGCAAGAAGTAGCTCCACCTGAAGACTCTCATTCGAATGATCAATTTTCTGAAGAGGAAACAAAAAATTCAGATAGTGAAAGTAGTGACTTATCTCAAGAAATTTGTAAACAAGCTAATCTTGACATCGATGATGAATTTAAAGAGACTGATACTAGTATCGAAATTATCCATGAGGTTGATAAAGAAATCAGACCTGACGAAAATACGTTCTCCAGTGAGAATAAGTTAAAGCCAATACTAAACAATGATTTGGTTTTAAAAAATTTGAATGAAGTTTCAGTAAGCGCGGACGTTGCTCCTTGCAAAAACGACAAGAATAGTTGCAATCTTGATTTTAATTTTTTAAAACGTTTCAAAAAGTCAATTGAAACCATGTCTAAACAAGATCTAGAGGAATTGATTCTTCAGAAGATTGTTGAAGCTATTGTATATCGCACCGATCTTAGTGATCTACGTGAGATAATTGATAAGCAAGACAAAATGATTTCGTCTCATCGAATAAAAATCTCTGAACTAACAAAACAATTTCGAGATTTAGAAATGGTACACAATCGTGTTGTAAAAGATTTGGAGCAAAAAACAGAACAGTTTGTTATGCCTGTTAAAATCACCCGCGCTGTAGGATTGCAAGTATTAATTCCGAAGAGAGCAGAAAATTTTGGAAATGCTACTACCAAGAGTTTGTGTCAGACTGACAATAATCTAAGTTCACAAGGCCAGTCGTTAGTCACTTTCCATAATCCAAGTGAAAATCTGAAAAGAGCACATGATGTTGAGTTTTCTTCACAAGAATCATTAAAACGTATGCGTTGCAATCAAAAAGTAACACCTTTACGACCTGGCACATTACAAAAACCGGCCGTCAGCAAATTGCAAATTCTTGCAAACAAGAATTCTATTCCTTCAATAAACGAACATCAGCAATTGCAGACAGTTGCACTGCATTCAAATAGGCAGCTTCCGGTTGCCAAGGCAGTTCGTAATAGTCAGCCACCAACTTCCCAAACAATAACTACGTCTAATCAAATTCCATTCAAACAACAATTGGCTCCCGTAGCCAAAACAAACATTGCACAAAGCAACAAAAAGCTACATCCATCGAAATTCGGTGTTCAGCAGCAAAACACTGGGTAAGTGAATTCAAATTTTAATTCGGTTAAATATGGTGATAGTTAAATAAACGAAGTATACATTCTTAGATTTCTATTAGATACTAATACAATTGGATTTGAGCACAAATCATTAAAAAATCAAGGAAAGTTTTTATTAAGGGGTTAGTCCACTGTTAAACTGCTCAAAATGACATTTTTTTTAAACAGCTACCAAAACAAAACTATTCAAGATATCGATTTGAAATTTGACATACATCTTTATTGAAGTTTGAAGTTAACATTTTCAATGGAAAAAATTATTAGAAAACAAAATGGCGACCGCCGCAATGGATCGCCGCAGCATCGCCGAAAAAAAACCAATTGCGCCTCGTAACTTCCTGGACATAATAAGGATCTGTGAGCTAATTACCAAAACTGTTTCATTAGTTTTGAGTATAAAGGACAGACGATTGATATGGAGGCTTCAATGTGATCATGATTAGCATTCATCGCATCTTTAACCATCTTTTTAGCGCACGAGCATAGATTTTTGTATCTTAGAAGATCTAAGCCGGAGCTTCAAAATCTATGAAGCGCCACATTTTTGGTTTTAAGAGCACGTATCACGTCAACAGTTAGCCAACGAGGATCAACACCTCTTCTAACACGAAAAGTGGGAGTGTGACAGGAAAAAGATTAGACAAAAAAGCATAGAACGCATGAAGGCCATTATCAACTTTAGGCCCCTGAAAAAAGCAAACCACTTAACAGCATTAATTTCATTGGACATGGAAGTGAAGTTCGCTTTAGCAAAGTTATAATGCAGCACAGATGTATTTTTATTCTTAGGAAGTGAGGTAAAGGACAGATCTATAACAAGAGGCGGATGATGAGAGCAGCACATAAACAAACAGACGACAAAGGATAGTTACAAGAACGAAAACAAGTATTCTGTTATTAACATTAGGCACATTGTTCAACAAAGAAAAAGAGAAAAAGGAGAATGCTGCTTATGAAATATTGCTCCTTGATAAAATTTCAATGAAGTTTGTATCCCAGACTAAGCTGCTACTATTAAAATCACCACATAAAAGAACAAAAGAAGAGGGGTAGTAGATGTTAAAAAACGAAGAAATCTCTGTAAAAAACGCTCATAAACTACAATAGGGCTATTACATGGGATATAAATTGAGGATGCAAGTAATGCAGTAGATGGAGTAAAAGATATACGAGCAAGGATACATTCAACAGGTGGAGAAGGCATGAAGTCGGTACGGGAGGTCACACTAAGTGTATTGCGAACAACAACTAAAACACATATGATCAAATAAAAACATAAATAAACTGATAAATAAACTATATATGTGATAAACTAAAAAGTGTTCTCTTTAAATTTTAATGTTCATTTATAAACCACGAAATGCTTCTAATACGATGTTGGGAAACAGGCCATTTCATTCGGCTACGCATTTGTGCTGTTTATTTGTCCATGGCTGTATGTCGTCATTTTACCTGAAAAATGTTCTCTACATATTCAATAATAAAATAATTTTACGATTTTCAGTCAAAAATTCACTAAAAGCTTAGATGTTCGAACTCTACCCGTGGCACCTAAAAAAGTTACGACTTCTCGAAGTTTACCTTACGATGGACAACAGACTGTGGCGTCGTCTTCATACTCAAAAGCGAATGAAGATTCTCATGCGAATAAAAAGTCCATAATTGACTTAACAGCTGAAGATGAAAAACCAGCAGAGGCTGATAAAAAATTGGTAGCAGTTGTTGGACAACCACAAGCTGCTAAATCTACATTTTTGCAACCCCAGGGTAGAGTCGCCACATATATTATCAATAAATCTAACGGTATGTCACAACGCTCTACGATTCCAAGCAATGGACGTGGAACTCAAAAGGCTGTATTAGGTATAATTATACAATTTTTTTATGCATATGTGCTACTAAGTATAGACTTTTTTTCTTAGGATCACGACCTTCTTCCTGCCAAATAGTGTCAAATACGAATTTGTTTGCGGTTTCAAATACTTTGACCAGGCAAGTCTCTGCTCCTGCTCCATTACCAGCACCACCGCTTATGCCCAGTGAACCCTCTTGGAAGGCTCCTCCGCCACGTCCTACAATTCGAATCAATAACATCGACTCTGGGATAGTGATATCATGGACAATGGATGATATGAGTGACGAACATGCAGATATTACCAGCTATCAGATTTATGCATACCAGGAAGCATTAGGCACTCCTCAAATTGAAGCATGGCGACATGTCGGTGACGTTAAGGCAATGCTTCTTCCTATGGCAGTAACGCTTACTCAGTTTCAAGAAGGCCAAAGATATTTTTTTGCGGTAAGAGCAATTGACATTCATAGTCGGTTTGGCTCGTTTAGCATACCAAAAACTTGGTCCTAATGCGGTATTTCGCCTTGGCAACATAATGACGACATTTGAAAGGAATTTTATGTGTAAAGAATAATGAAATAAATGATTTGATTCAATTTGTTTTTTTATTTAGGAAAAAGTTAGGAATGTGTTATGTGCTGAATTTTGATGTTTTGACGATAAATGCATAAAGTTTGTAGAAGATGCTAAAGACATAGATTTGGGTTACTACTCTGTCTGTCCAATGTTAAATTAAATATCATTTGCTTCTAAGTAAATAATTATTTTATTATTATAATAATTTTTGTTGATGCAAGTTTAAAATTTAAGTTACAGAGACTAGTGCCTTTACAAACTACATTTATCGAAATCTAGTTCGTGCTGTGTTTAATTTTTAATAATTCATTGAGTAATCTCCTAAAGGAAAACAAAAACTTTGTATATGAATATGCTTAAATAAACTACTTAAATCTATTTAAGCGCTGATGATCCTATGGCCTAAATTTGCATCCAGCAAGAGTGTTTCATAAGACATATGCAAGAAGAAAGTTGTTTATATATAAAATTTTGCTGTGAGAAGTAATAGATCTTTTAACCAGCTTATCAGCTGTAACTGTTTTAGCGATACGGTGGATTGAGTATGTTTAAGAGTGTCAGGGCTTGTTTTATATAATTTTCTGCATTACCTGAAGCAACTCTATAAATTAATAATTTGTTGCTCTTTGAGAGAAAAGAGTCGTTTTATTAGCGGGTATAGAGTTTTAATAGACATTGAAATTTTTTTGCAGACTTCGGTAACTTGGTTTTTAAACTATAGCTTGCTATCAAGGGTCACACCGAGATACTTAATAACTTTGTCCCAGGGAAAATGTTGCTCCAAGAAGTTGAGAAGGCTGCTGGGGAGATTATTATTCTTCCTTTTTTCTAGTAAAAAAGATGGCTCTCGTTTTATCAGAGTTAATTTTTGTCTTCCACCTAAAGCAGTACTGATAAAGTAAATTGTATACTGATGGTGTAGTGACTCCTTTCTCCTTTCTTCGGACTCCTTTCTTTGCACTGCACTTGTCGCCTTTAATCATGGGTTTTTTTATTAATAATTTGTGGTTACTGCCTTCTAATTTTCGATTCCAATAGCTTAAGATAAATGTTTGTCAAATCGGAGTTGACACGCTGGTTTAACTTCTTACGCTGTGATGTTGCTTTTCCCATAGTAGTAAACACATTCGACGTCGACACGACGCAGCTCAGAGCAGCCGAGCGCAGTTCAAGTTGAAATGGTTTCAACTTTGACGCAGGACAGCACTTGAGATATCCGACGGTGGAATGTCGAATTTCGATTTTTACTACTGAGCTGCCGAGCCTGAATTCCTGTCCCCCTTTAAAATGCATGGGAAAAGAGTGACGGAATTCCGGACCTGAATTTTTTTTCAGGTCACTTGAGAAAATCGGTACGCTGCCCGTCCTGAAACGTTGCCTGAAAAGTGTCAGAATTTCAGTGTTGCTTTTCGCTCGTAGGTGGCTCTGCAGCACAAGTGGAGAGTTTTTTCAGGCACGAGGTGCCTGAATTAAATGGTCTGCTATTTATTTGGTCACGGAAAGCAATCATTTTGGCCATTTTGACCGCGCGTCAAATTTGAATTTTATTTGAAAATTTGAATTTTGTTTGAAAATTTGAAATTTGTTGTACGTCGGAACTTTCTGACTTCTAATTTTATGCGTAGGATAGTTCGTGCAGAACTTGAAGCAATGATTTTCCAGCACATTTGGTTTTTTTGGCAGATACGTTTGCTAGGAAGCACTTTAATTAGCTGGTTGGTTAATTGAATTAGTGCGACGTTATAAAAGATCTGTTCGCGTACTTCAGCAAACTGCAGCAGTAACATAATTTGGCAGCTGGCTTCTTTTTGCTGCAAAATTTGGCTTGAAGCAATTATGCGAATCTATTTGAATATATTATAATAGATTCAGGTACGCGAACAGACCTAAAGTTTTCAACACCGCATGTGTACGCGATATGAAATGCATGGATGGAAATTATGTATTCGTGTGAAGGAAATATATATCAAATAAACAATTATTAAATAGATTACATAATTGTTTTACTTCGAAAAACTACGCCTATTTTCATTCAGTCTAATTGAATTTAAAGTGAAAGTAGTTTTTAAAATTTGCTACTAGAACTTGGTTTCTTTCATAAACTTTGGTTTGGTTCATAATATAGCAGTATGATGAGGCAGCAAACCTGAATGAATTTAAAATTGAAGAGCTGAAAGAAGCATTGATGGAATAGTAACATAGTATTTGACATACAGTTGGTAGATTGTAAAGGTTATTTTCAAAGAAAGCTAATTTCTAAATCCCATGCCGCCAAAGTTGAGAGCAATTAACTGTCACTTTGTAATATTCTACACTTCTCTACACGAAAATTTTTCCGTGTAGAAATAAATAGCACAACGAGTGTCCGGAATTCAGGCTCGCCAGCGTACTAACCTTGAACCTGAAAATTGCTACCATAATCTGAAAAATTACTACTGTACTGAAAATTGTCATCAGGCGTTTGACATTTCGGCGCGTTTTAGTGTAACCACACGATTTTGTTCGCTGCGATAGACCACAGTTGCCTGCGTTGACTGTAATTCAGTCATTACGGACGTTTGAACTCCATTTATAAAAAAAATTCAATTGTACTCCATTGTCTATTTGCTCCATGAACTGTACACGTACAGGCATATGACCTCTCCACTTCTTTAGTATAGTCGTTGGTATGCCTGGATCTGTGTTTTGTTCGCTCCTTTTCATGAGTCAAATTGTTGTGCGAGGAATCTACTGAAAATTACTAAGATCAGTTGAAGGTGGTTCGCTATGGAGGAGTTGGCGAGACTTGAGCACTTATCCCTAGTTTCAAAAGTTTGTACTGAACTGGAAAATCACCTTGGCATCAACGACAAAGACTTGGGTAATTATGAACTTTTCCAGCGTCGATTGATTCAGCTGTCAATTGATTGACATGTTTACGGATGTCTAAAATGACACTTTTAAGATGATAAACCAACATTTCTGCATATGAAGGAATGCAATACTACGCTAACATTTAATATATATACAGCCTTTCTGAATTCACGTCTTCGTCCTCATCTTCAGCTTGTTAAGACAGACTGTGAGGTTAGCAGAGGGCTTTCCCAAATTGACGTCTTCGTCTTCAGCTTGTTATAATAGATTGTGACTTTCGATCAAGTCGAGCTTGTCCGAATTCAGTTATCTACGTCTTGGCATTGCTCTCCTGTATAACAGTTGACGAAGTCACGTTCTGATTAGACTTTTCGTTGGCTTGATGGTGTTTTGAGGTAATGTTACGAAGCAAAGCCATAGATTTCGGACACTTCGTCTTGTTCTGCTTCAAAATGTTAGAATAGTTTTTTTGCCTAATTTTTGGTCTAGGATCTCTAACGATATTCTCCTTTAATCTGGGCCACACATTTTCAATGGAGTTTAAATCAGGAATTGCCAGTCCAATAAATCCACACATTAGAAAGGTGCTCATAAAAAGCTTCATAAGTTTTCTAAGCTCACGCTCCTTGGCACCATCTTGCATTAAAATCACTTCCTTTCTACCCATAGATTGATGATGATTATTAAGACATTATGCAATAACAAGGAGGATATTTTTTACCTGTAATTTTCTCCATTAACAAGCCGTACTTGCTCAACAAAATGAAATTGGTGTGTTCCGGTGATGCTCACTCCGCCAGCTCCCATGTCTTTTAAGCTGAATTTCAGAGCCTGTGTTCAGGGAATATTTGCGGGATCGCTGATTCTACTGTCCTATCACTGTCCGCCATCGAATATATAAGTACTTAAACAAATAGTTTGTACAACATATTAAAGAAATTTTATTTTATACGATGGAAAGTATCAACAAAAAATTTTACTAATAACTCATGTAAAAATTTACAAAATAGCGAGAAAGTGTTATCCAAGCATAATAAATATTTAAATTACACATGGAAACATTAAAATAAAAATTCTCATTTTAAACATGGGCAAATTTTCACACTATTAAACACTACTCATCGTAAGCACGAATTTAAAGTGTGTTGTTTTATTTACGCATTTGCTACTGTAGCGTGGTCTATGCAGTCTAAAATCGAAAACTTTTTCCAAACTTCAGTCAGACTTATTCCACCGTTTTCTAGTCTTGTCGAAATGCAGCTAAAAGCTAATTTCACATAGTGTTTTTTAAAAGCTGGTCAAATGATTGTACAAGGCTAGTCATATTGGGTGGTAAAAGCTCTACTTGTACATTGGGACGTTCTCATCAAAGATGACCCCGTGCATTGGCAAGAATCAGCCACGCTTTAAAAGGTAGACCCATTTCTGTCAGATATTTGGCAACTTCTGGTACAAAGCATTCTTTTAACCATGTTGTAAAAACGGCTAGCCCAGGTTTTTTATTGGCTAGGAAATGTATTGAAAGCTCAGCTAAATCTATACGCTTTTAACACGCGTTGGTGCGAAGCTTTATTTATGATAACTTTATTTACGTGTACATATTGAAATTGGCTGACACAATATGTACTTTATATGTGAATATTGATAGAAAACATTACAATGGTGTTATACTAGCAACACCATTGCCATCCATATATCGCATAAAACAAATCGCACGAGAAAAATTGCACAAAACAAAATCGCACAAAATCAGGTTCGACTGTAATCCATTAACGCCTAAAGTATGTATACATATTACCCGGAGTGGAAGAAAAGTATATGAATGAAATGTTTTAGCTTATATAGCTGTACCATACTTAAACATCGCGTTAAGAAATAAACTCAGCTCCACCTTATAAAGTTATGTTATAAATTATAGAATTACTAATATTTTTCTTATCGGAATCACTTTGACACAGTGTAATACTAAATTACTAATGATGTATGTGAAGATAGCTGTGATTTTATATCTATTTCATTACAGCTGAATTTATAATTGACTTGGCCGCTAAAAACGTATCATTCAGCAACTTCAAAAAAGCCCTTATGGAAAATGGCGCAGAGTTTCCAGATTCGTTCGTAAGTAATTTGCTCAGAATAATACAACTTATGGGACCTTCAATAAAAAACCAGAATGTTATGAGAAACAGCCAACCTAACGAATTCCAAAATGTATTGGCGAAGAAATTCCCTGGTTTAGCTATACCCAATGATAAGCGTTCGGAAAGCAAACCTAAAATCGAACTTTTAGCTGAACTTGAAGCATTAGCTCCAAGCAAGTTAGCTGAACAGACCAGTGAAGTAAAACATAAAGCAAAAGATACGCAAAATGAACGGGCTACGACATGCAGACCTGATAGTATAAAAAAACGGCGATGTAGCGAAACTCACGAGGAAGAGAAAAATAGGTCAAGTGAAAGACCCAGTAGAAAGTCTCGCAAATCATACTCCCCCCTCCCTCACAAAGCGCATAAAAGTCGATCACATAGAACACCTAGCAAGAGTCCATCTCGCAACAGAAGTAGACATAAAAAATCTGGAAATGAATTTTCAGATAAAACAGACAACGCGGGACGACATTCAAGTCACTCAAATAAAAAGAGCTCTAACGATCATAAACGAATGTCGAAAAGCGAATATAACCATAGGAAAGACGAACGGTCACGCAGATCTCCAAGTCGCATGCGCAAGGAAAGGCGATCGAGAAGCCAAACACCAGTCGAAGATGATCCATTATTAGGAAATATATACTCGGGAAAAGTAGCAAACATCGTGTCATTTGGATGCTTTGTTCAAATTTTCGGCTTAAGGAAAAAATGGGAAGGGCTCGTACATATTTCACAACTGCGTTCAGAAGGACGTGTAACAGATGTATCTGAAGTTGTCTCAAAAGGATCTCAAGTAAAAGTAAAGGTATTGTCAATAACTGGGCAAAAGGTGTCGCTTTCCATGAAGGAAGTAGACCAATCAACAGGTCGTGATCTATGTCCTTCATCATATCGCGTGAAAAGCAGTGATACCTTAGATCGCAATCCTGATCAACCTACTGTGAGATCAACATTGCTTAATTTACAGAATAGCAATGAAAATGATGAAGATGAAAGTAGAAAACGCGTAACGAGGATATCTAGTCCAGAACGCTGGGAAATAAAACAAATGATTTCTTCAGGAGTAATTGAAAGGAGCGAACTACCCGACTTTGATGAAGAAACTGGGTAAGATATTATTTTCGCTGTTTCACATACATAATCTTATTGAATAGTTATTTTTATTCACTGGTTACTTGATTCTCACCATTTTGCTGTAAACAATTTTCCAGAAAGCTGATTTTAATGAAAATAATGTTAAGCCTATTGCGGTGGAATTATTCATATTATTGTTCAGTACATCACTGCACAATGCAATTAACCTGTCATGATTAAGAAGTGGAATTCAAATCTCTTATTGTTTCATTTCACTGAAATGAATATATACGTGAGGTCAGGTGATTCATTTATGTAAGTGACCGGCCACTCTTATGCGTAAAATATTTGTTATGCTTGACGTTATTTACAATTTATATACTCATCCTAAAAACAAGGTGTGCTAAGACAAAAAAAAAATAAAAGATGGCTTGTGTATAATGAAAAAAAATTCTGCGAAACTATTAGATCAAGCTCTCAAGCTTATTGGCGATGAAACTATTACCTCACGTATTGACTCCCTTGAGCACCGACGTAATGTGGCTTGCCTTTCTCTTCTGTATCGCTATTATTACGGTCTTTGCTCTAATGAAATATCAAGTCTGCTCCCTTGTAGAGCACCTCCTACCCTCTCCATACCCTTTCGATCAGTGCCAGTCGTACCGTCAAATTTCACAATTCCTTCTTATCTAGGTCAATACGATTATGAAACAGTCTACCATCTACTGTTTTCCCCGCCAACTATGAGCCACAATTGTTCAAGGGAATCGTTCATCGCTATCTCCTGCAAACTCAACCCTTCCTTTCTCCCTTTCCTTAAATTTCCTTCCGCCAAGGCTGTGCTATAGCATAATAGGGCATCCCCTGAGCCTTGGAATCATCATAGAAAAAAAAGTATATGGTTTATTACAAATATTTGGTGATATTATCTAATGCGATTAATCTTTTGGTAGTAATATATTGAAACAAATGTCAATGTATTACTAATATTAGATTTTAGTTTAGAATATTAGTTTCGACTGAAGAATATATTCATTTCAATTGAAATGCATATAATGTTCTTCCGCAATTAATATATGTATAGGATTTTCCATTAGAACCGCCCCAATTTTTTGCTGAAATTTATCTGTCATGAAAAAGCCCTTCTCCTTGCAATGCAAATATTTAAGCCGAAAACAAACGGTTTTAATACAATTAAGTGAATCTGCTCTTCTCCACAAACGATTGTGTTACTGTCTCAAAAAATAAATATGATACGCTCCATATTTGAGAATTTCAGCAATGCATACACTCTAAGCACAAATCCTGGCTGAGATGTTGATTATTAACCTGCTTGAAGATATTCTGAAAATACTCTTATGCTCTGAAGCTACTCTGACGTCAGAGCAGTAGACAGAATTTACTTGAGGAAGAGAGCACTTTTATTCACTGAATTTTTTTTCCATCAAAACATAAAACTTATTTGAATTCATGCTATTATTTAGGTCACATTCATCTAATTTTTTACACATTTTTTTCACAACTTTCTGTTGTGTTTCCCCCTTGGAAAACTCGATGGAAGTTGTTCGTAATAGGGGTGGTAGCCTCTATGGGTGGTAGTTAGGGGTACACAGTTAGCCGACGCTAAAGGCGAACGGACTCCACTTGTGTGAACTTCCCTATCACGACCACGTGAAAACTTTTTATTTGTTTCAAGGCGCAATTTAACTACCGAATTATTGACCGAAGTAGACCTAGAGCCGTTTCAAGCATTTAGACTGGTATTTTGAAACACTCAAATACAACTAAAAGAAAATAGTGCGCCTTGTGGTGGAGTGCACCTTGATTAAAATTGATTGGGATGATTAAAATTGAAAAATTTTATTGAAAAATTTGTTTGACAAAGTGGTTTCGAAAGTATGCACTGATTCTCATCAGACACCAGCTCACAATGCATACTTGACAGATGTGTAACTTACATACTTTCGAAACCACTTTGAGCTGGTGTCTGATGAGAATGAGTGCATACTTTCGAAACCACTTTGTCAAATAAAAATTTTCAATATAAATAAAAATTTTTCAATTTTAATCATCCCGCAAAAACAATTTCTATTTCCATTTATATAATTCTATTCTTATTAAAACTTTACATTAATGCTTTTAAATTATTTTAGCTTACTTCCAAAAGACGAGGATAATGAAGCAGATATTGAAATCGAAATGGTTGAAGAGGAGCCTCCGTTTTTGCAAGGTCATGGTAGAGCTTTACATGATCTGTCGCCTGTCAGAATAGTGAAAAATCCAGATGGATCGCTGGCACAGGCAGCTATGATGCAGTCTGCTTTAGCAAAAGAAAGGAGAGAACAGAAAATGCTTCAACGCGAACAGGAAATGGATACTATACCTACTAGTTTGAATAAAAATTGGATAGATCCACTACCAAACGGTAGGTTACATGTAGACATGAAAAACGTTATTGTTTTTACTTTAAGATTGTTTCTCGTATTTGTGTTTCACGATTTAATATTTTTCTTTGCAATCTCGGTTGAATTTGGAAGAATATGTTTATTATAAATGTGTTATGATGACGTTTATACTGAATATGTTTATTATCGCTCAGTATTTTATATGGATCATTTTGTAAAATTGTATAATGACTGCAAACTTTTCTCAATAATCAAATATTCTCTTCACATTCAACAATTGCAAAATAGAAGATACGAAAAATATGAAAGCAACTCGAAAAATTGCAGTTATACGTGATCAACTACTCTCGAAACTCCTTTTCCAAAACTAATTATCCTGAGAATCATATTTTTATTATTTTTGTTTCAAATCGAAATCAAAACTCAAAGTACATTTTCAATCATTTGGTGGTTGGTATGTTTAAATTTGCATCTTATTAATAAACAAATTTTTGGTAATATTGTATTTGTTGGAATAATGGCAATGAAATCTAAAACATTAAGTTGACTTTTCATAACAGTCATATGAAAAAAACCAATTCACATTTGCAAAACATGCATTGAGTAGTTTCTACGTATTATTTGGAGTATTATTTTTTTCTTGATTTTATATTTGGCTGCTCATTTGTTTCATTCAAACTTCAACAGAATAATAATGGATTACTCAACGTTAACTTTATTGGCCTTCTTATTTGGCTTATGCCCAGGATTCGCGATGGCCTGGGCGGCTTTTAATTGATTAACTTCAGGAATTTTCAAACGGAGGAACTTCGGTCACCTCTTCTTTTTTAGGCGGAAGTTGGTAGGCGGAGTGAGCCCGCCAATATCTGGGGTCGTCGCTCCAATAACATGAGGGTCCTGAAGCCGTCTGCCTTCCCTAGAGGCATCTTTCCCCGATTTAGACTTTTTTTTGTTTTTTTTTTTTAGCATTTCAGATGCTAGCAAAAGTGCTTCGACACGTCTCGACTGAGTCTACCTATCCAGTCCATGCCTGAGAGCTAAATCTGGTTCTTGTCGGACAAAAGCCCCTTCCCTTTCCATTCTTGTATTGCGGCTAGTATAATTTAGTTGACGGATAAATTATACGTAGCGTTCTACCTTTTCTGGGAAACAATTCACCCCATTTTTTAATGACCCACTCCCGCCGCGTAGAGCTAGCAAAGCGGCAAACCAGCATCTGTCGGGGTCGGATTAAAAGGATCTTCGCTAATGCGGCCGAAGGGCCTTCATGGCCTGTTATGGGGTACTCTGCTCCCGGGGCACTTTTTTTTATTGACTTGCCCCTACTTGGTAAGCCCTCTACTGAACTTCGGTTCAGTTGAGGTGCCTTGCCAAGCGTCTCCTCAAAATAACAAATTGCTACAAATGGCACCCAACGTGGGGCCCTAAAACTTGTTTTGGGTGACCGCACCCAAGTAGTAAAATAGTTTATGACCACTACGACTTAGCGTCTGAATTTCTAATTCCATTCCATGCGGCTTTTACTTTTGCTGTTCAACAGAAAAATAGCTCTCTACGACAAGTCATATAGCTCTATTTCCTTCTAGCCGCATATCTATCCCTTTCAACGATATTCGTTTTAGTTTATCACTGGCTAACTTCCGTTGTGTTGTCTATTTCCAGCTTTTTGGCTCAGAGTGCAACCTGGAGACTGACTTTGGATTACTGGGTTTGGTGGTTTATCGCCATTCCTAGTCTAAGTCATCCGAAGGACCCTTGCCGCTCTTTGTTTGGAAGCTATACCATTATTTTAACTGTTTTTTCGGAGCCAGATGAATTTTGGGGGGTTTGGCTCAAGCTATTGTCGGATTACGTGGGGTTTGCGCGGTGCTACCTCCATGTCCCTTCAGCTTGACCAAATTTTCAGGGGAATTGTTGGGTCCGGAGCAAACAACCACTTTTTGCTTTTACCCCTTGGCTCCATTCACTAGTAGGCTTGTGAGAGGTAGATAACCTCCTGATATTTTTTAATTTCTTTCTATTTTCCCTGTTTGTATTGATTTCCGTCAGCTTACTTTCTTATTAATTCAATTTATTTAAATATTCATTCATTCATTTCTTGTGCATCGTACCTGTATCGCACTCACCTTTTTGAGACTGCTAACTTCTTTTACTATTTCATATAAATTCCTTATGTGCTAAGAGATTTTTTTTTATTTTTCGCATGTGATTTTAGGTATAACTTTAATATTTTTTGGCTTCCGATCAAATGTTGAATGAATATTTTCTTTGATATTTTAGAGGACCATCGGACATTAGCAGCGAATGTTCGTGGTGTTGGCGTCAGCGCTCAAGAGGTACCAGAGTGGAAAAAGCATGTTATTGGGGGGAAAAAATCATCCTTTGGAAAGAAAACGAATTTGTCTTTAATAGAACAAAGGCAGTCACTCCCAATATACAAACTGGCCAATGACTTGATCAAGGTAATTATTTTACACCCTAAATGTACTGAAATCTCTTTTCATTTGCTTTGAAGAACGAATGTTTTATTAAAAGTTACTGGTGTATTAAAACTTTAGCTGAGGGTTTTTGAATAATTAGCACACTCAGAAAAATTTCACCACTTAAAATTTTTTAGAATCAATTTAAATCAAAAATTGAAACACTTTTAAATAAAAAACGAATCTTATTTGAATTCCACTTTATTATAAAAAATTTATTTTCATATCAAAATTGTTCATCATTGAATTTACTACAACACTTTAGCACATGAAAGAAAACTTTGAATTATCGCTTTAACGCATTTGCACCCCTTTAGTTTGAAATTTCCAGAAATTCGCTTCTTTTCCTTTTTGAGTACCCGCAATTTGTGTTTGCGACAACTAATGATCAGATCATTGGGCCAATATGAAATTCATAAGATTAGTTGCCCTTTATTAGCAGCAGGTCTGTTAGATGTTGAATCAATTTGCTGCGATCCCTGTGGCTGTGGTGCAAATTCAAAAACATTTCAAATCGGCAAATTACACAGCCGAATGCCGAACTTACTGTGATGACTAATATGATTTTGCTCGCAAATTAAGCTAATTTGTTCTCATTTATTTCGGAAATCGACATCGTTTTTTGGCAACCGTAACGCAATACTAGCCTTATCAGTTATGATTACATCAAGAGACACTTTCATATTCATATATTCAACCGATATTCAACCGAAATCAATCAATAAAAATAATACTTTTTTGCACCTAAATCCTCATTGAGTTTCATTTATGTATGAGAGTATGTCAGTATAAATTTTTTTCTTAGCGACCAACTTTCAGCATTTAGTAAAAATAATTTCAATTTTAATTTATTCATGTACTTTAGAAAATAACTATTTTCTTAAATGTTTTGAAAAATCGATAACTGTAAACACTCTTTGATAAAATGATGCAAACCTTTTAAAAATAAAGCTTTTTATAGGCTGTGATGGAAAATCAAATATTGATAGTAATTGGGGAGACTGGTTCTGGAAAAACAACACAAATTACTCAGTATTTGGCCGAGCACGGATTCACTGCCAGAGGTAAAATTGGCTGTACACAGCCACGGAGAGTAGCAGCAATGTCAGTTGCAAAAAGAGTTGCTGAAGAATTCGGATGCCGTTTGGGTCAGGAGGTTGGTTATACAATCCGTTTTGAAGACTGCACAAGCACTGAAACTGTGATTAAGTAAGCTTTTATATTTTTTATGTATCAAAGCTAATTTAATTTTTCAGGTATATGACAGATGGTATGTTACTACGTGAATGTTTGATGGATCTGGACTTGAAATCGTACTCTATTATTATGCTGGACGAAGCTCACGAACGGACCATTCATACTGACGTGCTTTTTGGTTTATTGAAACAAGCTGTAAAGAAACGTCCGGAACTAAAACTCATTGTTACGTCAGCTACTCTTGATGCCGTGAAATTTTCCCAATATTTTTTTGAAGCACCGATTTTTACCATACCTGGACGAACATTTCCCGTTGAAATACTCTACACAAAAGAACCGGAAACTGATTACTTAGATGCGTCATTAATAACAGTTATGCAGATACATTTACGTGAACCACCAGGAGATATTTTACTTTTTCTAACAGGGCAGGAAGAGATCGATACAGCTTGTGAAATCCTATATGAGAGAATGAAATGCCTCGGCCCAGATGTCCCTGAGCTTATTATACTGCCTGTATATTCCGCGTTGCCATCAGAAATGCAAACTCGGATTTTTGAGCCAGCGCCTGCGGGTAGTCGAAAAGTCGTAATTGCTACAAACATCGCAGAAACTTCTTTGACAATAGATGGAATCTTTTATGTTGTAGATCCGGGCTTCGTTAAACAAAAAGTCTACAATTCTAAAACAGGAATGGATTCTTTAGTGGTTACGCCAATATCTCAAGCCGCTGCAAAACAACGAGCTGGAAGAGCTGGCAGAACAGGCCCAGGAAAAGCATATCGTCTTTATACTGAACGTGCGTATCGGGATGAAATGCTGCCGACTCCAGTTCCAGAAATACAACGTACAAATCTAGCAACAACTGTTTTACAACTGAAAACGATGGGTATTAATGATTTACTTCATTTTGATTTCATGGACGCACCGCCAGTAGAATCACTGGTTATGGCATTAGAACAACTTCACTCGCTATCTGCTCTAGACGATGAAGGTCTTCTTACACGTTTAGGTCGTCGTATGGCAGAGTTCCCGCTAGAACCAAATCTTTCAAAAATGTTGATAATGTCGGTAGCCCTCCAGTGTTCAGATGAAGTGCTAACTATTGTTTCAATGTTGAGTGTACAGAATGTTTTTTACAGACCGAAGGATAAGCAATCTTTAGCAGACCAAAAAAAAGCCAAATTCAACCAACAAGAGGGGGACCATTTAACTTTACTCGCTGTTTATAATAGTTGGAAAAACAACAAATTTTCCAATGCCTGGTGCTACGAGAATTTTGTCCAAATTCGCACTCTGAAGCGCGCGCAAGATGTTCGAAAACAACTTCTTGGTATTATGGACCGTCATAAGCTCGATGTTGTTACAGCGGGGAAAGGCACAGTGAGAATTCAAAAGGCGATTTGCTCTGGTTTTTTTAGAAATGCTGCAAAAAAGGATCCCCAAGAAGGATATCGTACCTTAGTTGACTCCCAAGTCGTCTACATCCATCCTTCAAGTGCTCTCTTCAATCGGCAACCGGAGTGGGTAGTATACCATGAGCTAGTACAGACAACAAAGGAATATATGCGAGAAGTTACTACCATCGATCCAAAATGGCTGGTGGAATTTGCGCCATCCTTCTTCAGGTTTTCTGACCCAACAAAACTCAGCAAATTTAAAAAGAATCAACGACTAGAACCATTATACAATAAGTACGAGGAGCCTAACGCTTGGAGAATTTCACGAGTGCGGCGTCGAAGGAATTAGATTTGCATTGATGTCATTGACTTTGTATTTGTTACAAGCATAGCAATGCCAATAAATGTGTTGTTAAGTGAATGAACATTTACTTTTACTGTACATAAATATATATATATATATATATATATATATATATATATATATATATATATATATATATATATATATATATATATATATATATATATATATATATATATATATACAGTAGACCCTCGTTTATCCGTGCTAATTGGTTCCAGGCAAGGCGCGGATAAACCGAAAAAACGGTTGATCGAGGGAGCCAATTTTTCAGAAATAAAATCACTAGTAATTACAGAATAATATGTACATATCTATATTGCACATACATATATATAAATATGTAGATACATATTTTTTCCAAGCATATTCGTAGGACTTTATTTAACAACAAAATGACAAAAACTGCAATCAGTACGTGTGATAGTTCGAATGAAAATGTGCATTGTAAATCATTTTTGAAAGAAAGACGTAATTTTGGTTTGACTGATGCGTTCCTGCTGTTCTTTAATTACTTCCTCTCTAAACAATATTACGGAATGATAAAATTGGTTGTAGTTTTTGCCATCTGATGAATCAATGAACTTAATAAGTAAATCTAATGAATCGCGTGCGTCCTTTAGTTTAATTTTTTCTTCAGTTTCTGTCTCTTCAAACAAATCGTCATCCTCTGAAACGTCCTCTTGGCTTTTTGAGATATGCTGCGCGATATCATCTTCACTCAAAAAGTGATAGCCGGGATCCTGCATATCCGCCTCCAACCATTCCTCGATGTCGTCTATAGTTACCCCGTTTTCACCAGCTGACGTTAACATTTCATCAAAATCGACTGCAGTCAAGCCTTCATGATTTTCATTGTAGTCGTCGTCGCTGTCATCTTTTAAAAGCATATTCCAACCATGAATGAGAGTGGTTTCCTTGACATCTTTCCATGCTCTGTCCCAATTGAAAATGGCGGATTTGATTGTGTGATTTTTTAAATTTTTTAGCGTTCGTTCTCCTTACGTCAAAATATAGAATTTAACATAAAAATATATCAACACTAATTAACATACCCCTTTTATCAACTTCTTCGTCGTCATCTTGAAAATATACGAGGACTTCTGCTAGCATCTTTTTTCTGTACAACCTTTTGGTAGCCTCGATAATTCCTTGATCCATCGGTTGCAAAACTGACGTCGTATTGGGTGGTAGGAAAATGCATCGAATCTGTCCGTCTTCGCTACAAAGTTCATCTTCTGCCGGATGAGCCGGGGCATTATCCAAGACTAATAACGCTTTAATATCTTTTCTTTCAATCTTTCGATTTTCTTGAAAGCTTCGCACTTCCGGGACGAAATGTCGCTGGAACCAATCTTTGAATATCGATTGTGTAAACCAAGCCTTGGTTGAATTGTAATAAATTAAGGGCAAGTCATCCATGCAATTTTTCAAAGCTCGAGGCTGCTTCGATTTACCCACAATTACTGGCTTTACACGATGGCTACCAATGCCGACAGCCTCTCTTTACACGCTTTGCGACCTGGAACGTGGCTTTCTTCCTTAGACGCTTGTGTATTTTGTGGCAAAGACTTCCAAAATAAACCAGTTTCATTAGCGTTATACAACTGACTCTTGTTAAGCCCGGTAGATGACATAATGGATTTTAGCTTTTCGCGAAATGGCTCGATACTTCCTACATCAGCGCTCATCGCCTCACCTTGAATACGAACGTTTCTGATGTTGTGCCTTTTCCGGAACCGCCACAACCACCCTTCACTGGCTTTAAAATCGGAACACCCAAACCGTTCCGCGAATCTTAATGCAGCACTTTTAAGCTCAGGACCACGAATTGGGATGCCAGAGGATCTTTGCTGCTTATACCATTTTAACACAGCATCCTCTATATCGATGTTTTTCGATGTTCGAAGAGTTTTTTTAGAGGACGAACTATGCATTTGGGCAGCGCGAATTTGACTTTTCTTTTTTATTAAGTCCCGAACCGTACTTTTACCGATATTAAAGTCCTGTGCTACAACACTAACAGGAACACCTTTATCAATCCTATCCAAAATTTCGTTCTTAGAGCCAATGGACAAAACCTTTCGTTTTCTTTTCAAGTTATTGATATTCTTAGACATTATTCAGCCGTTACAAAACAGTGGAAGAAAAAGAATTTAAATGCACGAACGAATATGACGACGAATGAATTGCCCAATAGAAAACTTTTGATAATCGCAGAAAACTCTACTAAACGTCTCGATATATGTATACAACGTATATGACGAATGAATTTCACAATAGAATGCAATGTGCACGACATTATCCCTCGTTTATCCGTTCATCAGTCGGATGATTGAAGGAGATACATACATAGTTTTAAAAAACAAAGGGAGCGGTTAAACCGAGGAACGGTTAAACGAGGGACGGATAAACGAGGGTTTACTGTATATATATATATATATATATATATATATATATATATATATATATATATATATATATATATATATATATATATATATATATATATATATATATATATATATATATATATATATATCATTCCATTCCATTCTCCCAAGCGAAAATTTGAATAATGGAGTAAAGCGGAGACTGCTTAAAAAGTGCTGGTCGGTTTTGACATTTGCTTACGTTCGCAGACTCATGTTTGGTTAGGGATTTTGACGCAGCCAAGCACTTGACGTTTACGATGGTGGAAATTTGAATTGAAATTTCAATTGTATCGTTAAATAAAAGTGAATTTAGTGAGTGAAATCGTTTGTATTTGGATTTCAACTACTGAATTGAATTGTAATTTGAAAATTGTTGTCCGACGTTCGGCATTGCGGCGCGTTGTAGTGGAATCAGACTATTTTTTTCGCTGCGCTAGACCACCGTTATCTGCGGTAGACCACTGTTGTCTGCGGTAGACCACCGTTATCTGCGGTAGGCTGCGTCGACTGTAACTCGGCCATAATTCTCTACGCTCTGGCTTTGGACGAGAGATGAAAATTTACAGCATCCGCCTCCAATTTTGTCAGGAAGGACGTCATGGATAACATTTTACAATTCTTGCGCAATTCGAAAGTTCGTTCATTACGAGACTTTTTTGGGGAAAGTTTGGATAAACTTTGCAAGCTAACAAATCTAACGGCTGAGGAAGTCCGGGACATTCGTAAGCAGATAATAAACGAATATGACATGCGCTTAACAACAGGTGTCAGTATATATCAACTTGATAACCAAACTTGCCATCTGATCCCAACGGGAATTAAAAGGTACAAACATTATTTTGACATTCAAAAGAATTAAGCTCGTTGCCAAGTAAATGTTAAAACGGATATTCCAATTTAGGACAAATGGACAAATATATTTAACATATAGGAAGAAAAATATTGTCCCTCTTGCGTTGAATTTGAGAAGATGTTTGCGACTTGTATCTAAGGTCGAGCTTTTCGTAAATTAGCCAGATGAGACGTGAGTGAGGTAGCTGCAAAAGGATTATCTGATTTCTTACCTCCCTTCCATTCTCTCCATTAATCAGTATTCACGGTCCGAGAGCACCTCTAATGTACATTCGTGCGTTCATCGAGACATTCGGCAAACTCCTCTCATTGGATATTAGGCGAGATTCTAGTATGAGTTGCCACTCATACAAAGCACACTCGTTGTCAACATCCGTTTTAGTGATGCCTGAAATCGTTTGTTCATGAAGCCAAATTTAGCTTTGAAAAGGGCCCAATACTGCCATTAAAAGGGTTGATGGCCAACATTATGCTAGGGGCTTTTCTTATTCGATACAAAAAGCCCCATACCCATTTTCACTTGTGTATTTATTATTTAAAATGTCATTTTCTGCTGCATTAAACGGGTGAATTGAAGATCCCAAGTTTCATTTCATATATGTTTATATTTTATAGCCTTTCCAACATATTTTTTGGAGTTAAAGTGAACTCGTATTCACATCAAAGATGTTAAAACATCTAGCTGCATTTTATTCCGGAAACTAATTTAAATAGTATTCATTACACTAAAACATCTTTTAACTATTATATTAATTATACTATTATATTATATTATATTAATTATACTATTAGTAGAACGCCGATTATCCGAATTAATTGGGACCGGGGTCGATTCGGATAATCGAAAATTCGGATAATCGGACATAGACTGGTAATAAAGAAAAACGAACTGTCACACATAGAATAAACTTTATCAAGTTTAACAAACACAGTTCTACAATATCTTGTCACTTGAACATCTCGATCAGAGTAAGTTGCCTCGACGTTGGAGCTCGTTTCCGTGCGGCAAGGTCACGCAGGCGCCGGACTCCAGCGAGTTCCAACTTGTCACAACAAAACAAAAGAAAAATTACTTGGTTTTGCACGCTTGGGACCGATTCGGATAATTGGCGATTCGGTTAATCGGCGTTCGGATAATCGGCGTTCTACTGTATATTATTGGTCCAAAGTTCTTCTATGCTTTGTTGAATGTTTCCGGAAAAGATTTCATTCCAATTTCACATCTCCAAGATGTTGAAACACAACACCAAAGCCACCTACTGTTACAAATTGGTTCAAGCTTCTTGAACTGAATTTTTACAGAGTTAATAAGCTGTAATATTTCTTTTGATGTTCATCAACAATTATTGGAAAATTAGATTCTGCAATATGGCTTAGTAATTCTGTCAGGAATGCACGCTCTATCATCTGGTTCCCCAGTAGTCCATTTGGCGCAGTGTACTTGAAATACATCTTTCGATGGATGACAGACTGACTTTGTATATCATTGAAAATATCGCACAAATAATAATAATGCTTTATTACCAAACATAATAACAAGTATAGACTACAGTTTTTCACTACAATCAATTTAAAATAAACAGACTAACATTAGATAGAGATAAAGGATGAAAAAAAGAATAGATTTACTTGGCAATTCCCAATAAGCAGAGCTCGTGCTTTGGGATCGTCAATTTCAAGCTTTCAAATATCCTGATTATTATTATTCATATTCATTTATTCATTGGAATGTTCTCTAACTTAATAAATTCATAACAAACCATAAAATAATCATCAGTGATTATTCTCAATATATTCTCTCGCAACAATTTTAAATTTATCAAAATTATTCAGCCAGCAGGTGCCCGGTGGTAAACAATTATACAGCCACTGGGCATCGTAAAAAGCATGACTTGAGGCCATTGCTGGCGAGAAGCTAGATTCTGACAGCGCTCCCTGAATTCTTCTACGTGTCACTAACAGAACTTCATTCTCTCGCGGAAATTCACTGCGATGTAAACATAAATATTTCAGCACTTTAATTTTGCGTAGGTGTAGTATAATCAATACACCATCATCTTTACAGAGATGGGATGATGTATGCAGAAAAGTTTTTTTCAAGCAACTTTTGAACAAGAAAATAAAACTGCAGCCTGCCTAGCTAAGGTTTAACTGCATTCTAGGGGTGATTGGGGGTGTTTGCGCAACCTCTACTATTTACTTATTACAGTTTATATTTTGAAGAATGTAAGTTTGATTTAATATTTAGTGTAACTTAATGGACGAGGCATTGATGAATCTGTGGAATAGTTCAATACAACCAGATTGGCGAGAAAAGAAAATTAATAGTGAATTGTTAAAAATTGAACCTGTGGGCGAAAGCCCGAGAAAACTTTCTCTTTCAGGCTACGTGATGGCTTGGCTCACCTATTTTTTTTAGGGAGAGACAACATCATCAGCGGCTTGAGGCTATCTGCCTCGCCTCGGACCTGGTCAAAATGGAGGGATTTTTCTTCCTTTTACCATTTTTCTTTCTTTAATATTTTTATCGCTCTTTCATATTGCTCTGTCACATCTCGGCTGCTTCTTACTTATCAGCCCATGCCTAAGAGCTAAGTCTGGTCCTTTACGGACAAATGCCCCTTCCTCTTTTCCTTGTTTTGTATTGCGGCTAATCATCACCAACCTGCTTGTAGTAAACTTCTTTTTTGTCAAGAGCAGACTCTGTTTGCCAATAATAATTGTTCAATAATAATTAGCTATCTCATTTATCGTATCTAATCTTATTATTATTATTATTTAATTGTAGTTTGGATGAACTTTTGGAAGGAGGCCTACAGACGGGATATGTTATTGATATATGCGGCTTGTCAGCTTCAGGCAAATCACAACTCTGCAATGCAATAGCTGTTAACGCTGCAAAAACATTAGGCATTCAAATATTATACATCGATACAAAACACGACTTCTCTGGCATAAGAATCCGTAACTTGCTACGCTCAAAAAAAATTTCAGATAATAATATTGGCATGATTTTGCAATTGATACGAGTAGAAAGGGTTTATTTTATTGAAAAGCTCCTTGATTTATTGCGAAATCTTCTTGAAAATCCCAGCAAAATCAAACGTTTAAAAATGGTTGTAATCGATTCACTACCTTCACTTATTTTTCATTACCATGGCGAATGCAAGTATGAAGGTAAGTTATTTATAACTTCTTAAAGATAATATATATTTTTAAAGTAGTGGTTATTTGTACCATATATGTTTAAATATTAGTTATAGCATATTATCATATATTATTGTCCAAACCGAGGGACTAGAATAGTCGAGGGAGTAGAATAACGACTGCTTACGTTTGTGATCTATGGTTTGAATCCATCCGTGATATCACACCGGGCTTTGAATCAGCCTAATTGTCTGTAAGTAGTTGTTTCGTTAGTCGACATCTGATCTGACGTACCTAAGCATTTATTGATTTTAGAATTTTCTGAATTTAACATCAAAATGGCAAACTCGTGCTCTGCATATGAAAAATTATTCTCTCATGCAAAAAAATAAATTATTTTCATACAAATCAAATTATTTATAATATGGTTAAGTGAAACTTCTTGTTTCAGTATTGATGGCTATCAAATGATTATGGTAATATGACGGTGCTGCTGTTTCTTGAAATGCCTACTTGTCGCTTTAATGTTGATTCATCTTTAACTCGTTTCAGTGTTTTAAGGAAAATCTCTAAACCTTCATAAGGACTACTAGAGCTTATTACTCCTCTTCAGTCTTCGCGCTGTAGTTTTATCCGTATTTTATCATAATCATTTAAATTATGCCTAACAGGCTGTTGCTGCATAATATTTTTTTTTTAAAGCATTACTACATGAGATCTTTGCAACCGTGGGGAAAGGATCAGTTCAATATGTTCCTAGTGTAGCTGGGTTTTCCGGCAATTCTTTAAAGAATATGTGATCCATACAGAATTTACTACTAAATCTTGTAATACTCATCAAGAAATTATTAAATCCACAGCTACTTAAGATATTTTGATAATCGTTCACAACATCTGTTGTTTTATTAGTCAAAATGTTAATTTTTATATCACCAAGAATTGTGCTATGTAAAAAGTATTCCAGGCCATGAGCAAATCGATACTCATCTAGGTTAGGGGACCGATGAAAACAGTGTAGGATTAGATGCTAGTAGAATAGAAACGTGCAAACAGTTTGCTTGATCAATATCAAAATCAGCATGCTGGATACTATATGAACGTTTAATATATGCTACTATAAAAATTATTATATTGAATCATATTATGTTACAAATTTTGAGTTTATGTCATTTAAAGTTTTTATCAGTTCATCGACATTTTTTAATATGCTCCTAATGTTTGTATGAAATACTGCAAAACTGCATTCACTGTTACAAACTAAGAACTGTCAGCATTCATTTGCTGTTACAAACCTTGTTTCAACTTTTCTTAATTATTTTTCAATAAGTGTGTCTAAATTACTGATCACTACCCTAATTTAAATCTAAAAGAGATCAATAATGAGCTAGTCTTACATTATTTTAGCCTATATATTGTCAGAGCCTTTAATCGGTCGGCGTAAGCTCTTCTCACGTAAACTTTCCCATTTTTCCCAATTTTCGTCCACGTTCATTCGGTTTGCCTGGAATTCCGTTCATCACGAGCACTTATGCCGTTTTCGAGCTTATCATACTGGATTTAAAGTTTTTCTAAATCCTTTTCCAAAACGATGTTTCCTTGTTTGATTTGCACACTTCAGATACTAGGTCTGTTCGCGTACCTGAATCTATTATAATATATTAAAATCGATTCGTAGAAAGTCGTTTTTGGACTCTTGCTGCAAGCCAAATTTTGCAGCAAAAAGAAGCCAGCTACCAAATTCTGTTACTGCTGCATTTGCTGAAGTACGCGAACAGACCTATTGAACTGTTCTTTTCCGCCATACAGTCATTGAATTTTGTAGAGATGAAATCAATAGCGGTTTTGACATCGGCCACTTCTTTGTAAAAGTACGATTCCATTTCTTTCCTAAACGTGACTATTGCTTTTTTGCACAACAATGTCTAGATCATTGGTTTTTTCAACACATTAAGAGCTTTACTGTTCTTGTACTTTCATGTATCACGACTTTGCCCTGATTCGCGATAGTATTCTAATGATTTTAAATTAGTACATCGAATAGATAGTATTTTTACACGTCACACACACTAACACTTCCGTGACATCATTAAAAGTGTACATTATATCTTGGTCGCTTGCCATTCTCAATCTGACTTTTTATTATAATATTTTTCCCAATTGATATCACACAATATAAATATTATCACTTCGACCGTCACACAACCATTATATAACAGAAATTATCAGCTATCAACCAATCATTCGTGCACGTCTGCAAGCATCCCCACATTGTGCGCTAGTTGATAAAAGCACTAAGTTTTTATTCGAAACAAAATAATCCTTAAATACTAACTTCGATCGAGTACAAAATAAAATTACTTGCTACTATAAATTTATACATAAACTCTATTGAATCTATTTGAAATTGCTGCGTCCGAGAATCGATACACAGAATTGGGTTGCTGGATGCTTGGTCAGCAACCAGGTGGCTGGTTAATGGTCGCTTGAGTCGTTTGAATGCACTTTGTCTATTAACTTGCAGCTCATTTTAAGTTAAACACGTTTTAAAGCTCTTTAAAATTACCCCACGAACGGATAGATTGAAAATGGACCTGGTACTATAAACTATCGAGTTATATAATAGGTGCGTTTTTTTGCAACCTAGCAGAGCAGGTTAACGTAGGGTTGCAAAAAAACGATCCAGAGCAGAAAATCGCATTGTTCGAAAATGTTGTTGCATTCGCTGAGCTTTTGCTTGGATTGGTTGTTAAATTAGAAAAATCCATAGAAAAAACCTGAATGAAATCTTATATAGATTTTAATCGAAATCAGACATGAAACTTGCATATGAAACAATCTACAATGTAATATGCATCGAAACACTCAAAACCAGTCAGCACGCTACACGATTTGATGTAAAATAATTGAAAATGGCAGAGTGCTATGCAAATTCATTCAATTCAAACTGCCGATTTCAGCAGTGGTACGAACCGTTTAGAACACTCTTACTGTTATCAGCACACTCTACATGTAAACCCATAAACTACTACTGCTTAACATTTTTTGATTTAGTGACGCCACAAGTGCACGATTTTTGTTGTTATATTTAATATGCTTAACAAAATTTGATCTGCTCGGGTGTGCAAAAAAACGCACCTAATAATTGCCGAAAAGAGCTAAAGCCACAAATCAAAATCCTTGATAATAAAAAAAGGTACTTTATTTATTTGGTAGACTGGACACATGCCAATGAGGACAAAAATATAATTTGAAGTAGTGAAATGTAATTAAATTGATAGCGATTGCTCTTTTTTTGTAGTTGCAGCGATTAATCGAATTCTTTATTTGCCGGCGGTGTTACAGTACTGTTTGTGTTTTGGCCAGTCATCGGTCTGGCATTCCCTTGAGCAGTAGTATACGCTTAGACATCGCGCACAATATTTTTTAGCATTGTTCTTGCAAGAAGCACATTTTTTGATTGAATCGGCGTTAGTGACTTGATTTTCGTTCGCTTCAAGTTTAAACTCGATTTCAGCAATAAAATCTGTATTATATGCTTCATTGAGCCGTTTGGCCATAGCAGACATGTCTTCTTTTTTTGAAGCCAAGAAAATTTCGGCTTGATCCTCGGCGACCTGTATGAAACCACCGCACTGCTCGACAGCTTTGATAATTTTCTCCTTGATCTGTGGAACCTCTTCGAGAAGGAAATTTTGTATATTTTTCGACTTAGTCTGATAAGAACTGCAGACAAGTGTGCACAGGAAGTGTTTTAACTCGGCAAGTGGTGGCAGTTGGTCCAATATTAGATCATAGAGAAGTCCTTGGCACTTCTTCAATTCTCTCTGACGAAATTCTGTGATTTCGTAGTTCCTCATCACATTTTCATTAAAAAGTAGCTGCCTTAAACAAAACCACGTTTGGGCTTCTGTCTTAGTAACTTTTAAGAAATCATCTCCAACAATATTCTTCCAGTGTTCATCTATGTACTTTTGATATCCTTTATCAGTTTTACGTAACCACGGCTTGATATGCAAAACTTCACTCAGCAAGCATGGAACATCATGCACAGTAACCATTCGTTTTCCGACACTCAAACTCATCACATCAAGCTTATCGACCATGTAGTTCAGAATTGAAATGCATCGCAGGCCAATTTTATAAATAAGATCTCTCTTGATCCTTTCCAATTCGCATAGTATTGATTCATCAACATCGACTGTGGTGCATTTTTCATGATAGCCCATACTCACCAATCCAATCAACTGAGATATTGCCAAAGCACAGTAATCAACCAAATCGAGCGCACTATTTTCTAGTGCTTCGCAGCCATGCTGGTGAAACAAAGCAATTTCCAACAGAGAAATGACAGCTCCTTCTTGAAATAGAACAGTATAGATCAGAAACATAGCTGGAGGATTCTTCTCTATTTCAAGTAGTATGGGTAAAACTTTAGTTTTCCATATGAAGACAGCGTAGGCCTCGTGAACCAACACTTTTAGCTTCGAGTGCAAAATTAAAGATTCCTTCACTACTTCCTCCCGATGCATTGTCGCCTCAAAGGTGGCTTGTTGCGAAAGTTTGATGACAAATTCGTGACATTCTATCCATTGTCTTGATCCGATCTGTTCTAAATTGAATTCTCGTAGGCTCCGCACAAATAAGTCGATTTCTTCTGGGCGAACAATGTCGGCTAGTGCTTCAGTCATTTTGAATTGTTTTGGAGTTTGAAGTGAAGTGACTATGTAATTTGACTGTGTAAAAATAAATTGTTTTTTACGGTTACTATGGTATTTAGTTGTGAAGGAGTATTAAACTCGCTTCGCGAATAATCGTCATATATATATATATATATATATATATATATATATATATATATATATATATATATATATATATATATATATATATATATATATATATATATATATATATATATATATATATATCTACATATATATATATATATATATATTTATATATATATATATATATATATATATATATATATATATATATTTGTAGATTGATTGTTGATTTGTGTCATCGATGGTTTCGATTGAATTAGTATTTTCACACCAATGGTCAATTGCTTGGGAAGTACGCCATAGATTTGGCCCACGAAGCAAAGCCATAGATTTCAGACACCTCGTCTTGGTCTGCTTCAAATAGTTAGGATAGTCCAGCTACTCTGCTGATGTCACAATCTGTCATAATAAGCTGAAGATGAGGACGAAGGCGTGAATTCGGAAACGCCCACAGAAAGTTGTTGAAGAGCTTGATAGCAATAAGTTTCATAAATCTAACCTTCCTTCGAATTTCTTGTAAGCTTATGTTAAATAATTAATGATCTTATGGTGAGGACCTAATGGAAAGATCACTCTTATCAGGCGTTTTCCCAGTTTGCTGAAAATGCATAGTTGTATGTTACATCCTTATTCAAAAATGCCGATGGATGCTCTTTTACCATTTTATCTAGTAATGAAAAACTTCTAATTTTATTTACGTTAAAATGTATCTTTGCTGCTTCTGGTACACCAAAAATAGCCGTCGTGGTCTTCTTTTTAATATATTGATCTTATCTTCTTGCTTTTCCAACAGAAGCATGTTTAAGAAAAATATGTACCTCCTCAGACTGTCCAGAAAATGATACCCCGTAGATAATGGGCACATGCTAAACTCACAATTTAATTGGATAAGCATAAGCGATGTTCCACGTACTTATACTATTATCATGATTCTATACATTGTTGTCCTTCAAGAATGGTATCTTTGTCCTTCAACAATGGTATCATATTGCATCAAAAAATGAAATTAAATTTGTCTCATATTTTAAAAATTAGATAAAACTTGAAAAAGTATCAGCTGACCTACTTTTTTTTTATATTAAGGACTTAGCTTGCTGATTCAGGTGACGTACATGTTACGGCAACTAGCACACAAGCATCAAATCACTATACTTGTCATCAACTTGGCAAATAGCGGGAAATGGCTGCAATTAGGTAAACAATAGTCATAAATTACATTTAAATTAGAAATGTACTTGTCTATTACTTATCGCGAATCTTATATTCATTATATTTCCTAAATAGAAGATAAGAATGAGATAAAACCACAGGCAGTGCAACCTTTGTTGGGAAAATACTGGCAAGCTTTACCAGGAACCCGTCTTCTAGTTGTTCGGGCGACGAATAATGAACTTTCAGCTTCGCGGCCTTTGAGCGTCATCGAAAACTCTCTAGAACCCATGCCTATCGCAAACGCCTTGTACCATCGTTGTTTATCACATTCGTTATCGATAAAAGTCGTAAAAAGTGATGTTTATGAAACCGGTAAATGCTGCCTTGTTGAATTTGGGAAGCTGTTTGAGCTCGGTGATAACATGATAGTCGAAAACCTATCAACTCAGTAACTAAGTAACTCAGTAACTAACTTATCTAAGGTAGTACTATAATTTTTCAATTACAATTTTAACTACTTATTTTCCAGACATGGTTGAATCGCGCAGACCGTTTACAACTCGTGCTTGTTTTAATTACGATGCCCATTTCATCGTGCCACCGGGCCACATTCAATGAGATTTAGCGATTTTATTTTATTTTATTATTAATCTACAAATAATATGCGTAAAAAAACGAAATATTTACTTGCTGTCTTGCTTGTTTCTTTCTAATCACAAATTGATCTCAAGCAAGGGAGTAGCCAGGTGCAGTTCTGAATAGGGGCTCGAGAAATAAAAACGACGATAATGCCGATTAAATTTTTTAAATCGGTCAAGTACCTAGGAAGGAGTCTGCTGACGACGAACTATAAATTCTGAGCTAGAATTTACTGTGCAATACGTAGTTGTTCCAACTTTTGTATTTTTCAACTTTTATTGTGTGTGAAAGATGCCATTTTTCCAGAAGAAATTAAATTGTCAAGGAGATAAATTGTGAAAAAGTGCATCGAAATTGTTCAATACTTGCGTGTCGAGTGTATTTTGTTAATTTAAACATTATTCTCGGAATTCAGTAGTAAATTGACGGAAGCATGGTCCAAATAGAAAAAATTAATGTATTCTTGTTCTTTTTTGTTCTGTTTTTTTTTTGCTCCATTTTCTAATGCCTTTTAATTATACAAAAATTATCTGTTCAAAAAAAATAATCAAGTAACTTGCTCTTTGATTTGATTATGGCATTCATTTCCCTTCGCGTCATGCCTAAACTTTCGGCTGCAGGTGCATTGTCGTTACATGCGACGATAATAATTTTCATCAACGACAATTGATTTGCACGACTTGCTAAAACTCTTTGATCATTGGTTCTACTCGAATATTTTTTTCGCGGATTTTATGGTGAATCGTTCGACGATGAAATCGTACGAATTATCAATTCATCAGTTCTTGACTTACGTAGCAAATACAAATTGGTCAAGGCCAGGCCAACTGCTTGTGAGCCTGCTTTGACCTGGCCTTTATGTATTTGCTATATTTAAGTACATTATCTTCGTGTGAGTACATGGATAATTTGCTTTTGTAGCACAATGAGTAGCGACATCGATCATGAACTGTCGAGATGGCCGAAGAGATTATTTTCATGGCGTGAATCCGTAAGTGCATTTATTGCCTTATGGAATATTTTGTCAGTTATGCGACAGGTAAACGACACAAGTATGCTACAATGTCTACTGCACTACTGAATGGTTTGTACATTCCTTTGATTGATATGAGTGGTGAAGGCCTGCGCTTGATCGCGGTCATGTCCCGTCCCGGGGAGGGATGTTATTTTTTTGCTTAATATAGGTATATGCTAATATCAGCTATGTCGTGCCTTTGGACAGCCCAAGCAGCTGAAGCTTCTATAGCAAAGATTTTGAACACACTAATCGTAAGTAGTGAGAATTAATGTTTTGAATTTAAATATTACTTGTTTATTTAAGGAACAAACAGAAATTGATGGATATCGATTGATACAAGTTCAATTCGATTGTACAACGTAAGATCATATGATAACAGCATCTGTATGTCGAAGGTATAGAACGAAAAAAAAACTTGCTAATTTCGAAAAAAAAATTTATTTTGCAAGTTATTGACAAAGCTGGAACAAGAACTTTTCAATATTTATCTACATTTTTGTATTTTTAGGCATCGTAGATCAAAATCTATAGTCTCAAAAATACGGTGGTTTTTTTTTATCTTAATCATATTATTAATGCAAACAAAATATTTTATTCCACTAATTTTGATTCCTTACCATGCAATGAACGACAAAACTTTTTCGAGTTACTCCAATCTTCTTTCAGAGATAAATTAAACATCGAATAATCAGGATCACCTGTTACATTCTTTACTATATTTAAGAAATTCGGTAAGCATGTGGCAAGAGCGTCTCCTGTCAACGAGGAATAAGTTTCCAACAAAATTAATCCTTTACACCTTGAATGAAATAAGTAGGTAAAAAAACAAAATTAATATCAACAGACCTTGGATGACTCGGCTCTTTGTACAAGTCCAGTTGAAAATATTGAGTATTTACAAGAAAACAGCGTCGTTTCTTGTAAATAGTGAAGTGAGCGGTATCACGCTGAGCTAATAAATTTAAGTAGTCACGATTTGTTAGTTGTGTTTTCACTTCAACTGATTGGCCATGCAAATGTGGTCGCCGAATGGTGTGAATATAGCTCCAGTGATTGTTTTGACCACGTTTTCGCAATCGTGCCTGCACTTTTGGCCCAGAAGACTGTAAGTAATGATGAACAACATCAAAGTCTTGAAATGGTGGAAACTTTGAATCGGGTGGCAATGGTCCTGCCACTGGAAGGAAAATTCTTTAATATGACATAGGTAAAAATAAATCAATTGAATCGATGAGAAACGCTTTTGAAGTTATTATGCAACGTACCTAGAAGTTTAACTTTTCTGGAAGTTGTTTTGAGCCTGTCCCCAACATCGATACATAACTTCTGACACACACTTTCAATTAGACGATTCATTTTGGTTTCGAAATCCGTTGAATTGTCGATGACATCGAAGTACGGATGCCCTACCCAAGCAGCAGCTGATTTGTAATCCAGGTCTCTAGCGGCTTCGACACCTTCTGATCGGCACGCATGATCCTATACAATGTTATTTGCACCTTACAACAACGGATTTCTACAAACAGCCTTACCTCGATTGTGTAAAACTCCTCAGCGCCGTTAGCAGCTGAAACCAAATGCAAAATTTGATTGTATCGATTATCTCTTAGTTCGACCGGATTCCAGCCATTACTATGCATCATCTTCTCCCAATTTTCTTTATTTAAGTCTACAATTGAAGTTAAAAGCACATTTTCGCCATGAACTATTATTTAACTTGCAAGCTGAGGCATCCATTACACCACGATCACATATTATCAGACAGTTTCGCGTGCTTGAATTTCCCAACTCAAAGTACGTATTCTCAATTTGTACCATTGTTTTTATCAGGTTTTCTTGAAATTGAAAAGCTGGAATTGAAAGCGGTAAAAAAAATAAGGATATAGATATAATTCTCAAAGCAAACAACGAACTATTCATAATAAAAACTTCGAAGTCTGTTAGTAAGTTACATAAAATAGTACGTAAAATGTGTTCTTTGTTTTTTTGATCTAGACATGCAATATAATTCTTAATTGCTTAAAATTCAAATTTCACGTACTAAAACTATTTGTATTTTATGCGTTAAAAATAACTTACCTTCTGCTGATGTCAAGTCTGAGAATTTGACACCACCGCTGAAAAAATATAATTTTAACATTGGCACTTTTCAAATAAATTTTGTAGCATACAGAATTGGAATCACTAAAAATAAAAAAATCTAACGCCGGCATAAAGACATTTACCTGAGAAGCACTGTGGCCGTTTCAGGCACTCGGAATACCTGAAAAATGTATACAAAGGAACACTAATTTTTGCCAGGGTAGAATCTGTCTTTAAAAATTACTGAATTCAAATATCCGAATCAATGAGTGAAATTTCAAAACTCCGGAAATTTTTGCAATGCACGCAAGACATTTTCAATATTTTCTAAATCAACCTTATTATAATTAAAAGTTTTGCAAGCATAAAATATTTAAAATTAGGTAAATTGTAGCATTTTCAAACAAGTTATCTTACTATTTTCGCAAACTTACGAGCGAACATCAGTGGTCATCAAATTGAAAACGATCAATTTTACCGCGAAAAAATATTTAAAGGATCATTTGTTATCTGATCAGCATCAAATTATTCTTACCTTTTGAAAATGCAATTGATTGATTCTCATATCTTTGAATTTTACTATTTTGGATCAAAGTAAACTGACTACAAACAAACAGAAGAATAACTTCCGATTTCATTCATAAAATGCTTTGAAGAATACTTAACTCGACACGAATCCAGCAAATAAGTTGATCATTAATTAAATTTAAAGGAATTACTATTGTACATAATATAGCGAACAGAAGTACGAATAAAAACGTTTTAAAATAAAGTGTAAGATCAATAATTTAAGGAATCTGTTAAACACTTTTTTATGCCAAGAAGCATGTTAGTTAGATCTAAGTGATTTTTATACTGAAATCAGTAATTATTGTTCAACTGCAATTTGATCAAATGAAAACGTTATTTGTATATTTGCTATTTTCAATTTGAATATATTACATACGTACTAGGGTTGATCCAAACGTAGTGATAATCAGCTATTTCCAGATAAAACATATAAATAGGCCACGATTCCAGGGAGGTACATTCATTTGGGAGGTACATTCATTCATTTAAAAATGGAGAAAAATGAAATTACAGCTGTCGTTGTCTACCAAAGCATTAGACAGTGACTTGACGAAAACAGTAAGGGTCTCTGCTCCTCCATATTCCACTGTTCCACGCTGTGCCAAAGAGTTTAAGCTGGGAAGAACAGCCACTTAAAATGAACACCGCGAACGACGTCCATCCACGTCCCTCACTGAATACAACGTGAAAAAATTCGAGGAGGTCGTGTTGGCAGATCAAAGAGGGGCCATCAGTTACATAGCTACTAAGGTCACAGTGTTCAAAGAATCGTTGCCAACGAATAAGGTCTCTGCGCTTTCGGTGCCAAGAACGTTAACCGTCGAGCAAAAGAAGAAACGAGTCGACTTTTCGAAGGTGAATCTCGAAAACTTTCAGGCAGATCTGGAGAAGTTTTTGCCACGTTCTGTAACCATGGATGAGACCTGGATCCACCATTTTGATCCAGAAACCAAACAGCAATCGATGACCTGGAAGCGACCCTCTTCATCGACGCCGAAGAATTTCAAAGTGTCGAGCTCGGCAGGGAAGGTTATGCATCAGTTTTTTTGGAACGCTGAAGGAATTATTATGGTGGAATATTTGGAAAAGGGAGCTACTGTGCAAGCCAAATAAGAAGATTGCGGGGGGCTATTTTAAAAAAATAGACGCAGCAAACTGCGAGCCTAAGCGCTGTTTCATCAAGACAACGCACCGGCTCACATGATTGCAGTTTCGATGGCGGTAATTCAAGAAACAGGATTCTAACTGCTTGAACATCCACACTATTTGCCAGATCTAGGTCCCAGTGACTTTTATCTTTTTCCTCGGCTCAACGAACACTTTCGGGGGCAAGAAATTTGAAGATGATAGCGAGGTGATGGCCGTTGTTGAGGCGTTTAGAGAGAGTAGAGCCAAATCATTTTTTTCTAAGGGTATCTTGGCTGTGGGAAAAAGATGGACTAAATTTATTAGCTTGTTGGGAGACTATGTTGAAAAATAAACATATTTTTTAAGTTTAATCATCTTGGTTTATATTGATAATCATTAATTTTGGATCAACAATCGTAAAGTTGAAAATTTAATAATTTACTTAATTAGGTTAATAATTTAACTTATTAAATTAAGTTAGCTAAAATTGCTTGTGGACATCGCTGTCTGTCATTATAAGAAGTCATATATGAGATCAAACGTAGTCAACTAAAAGCGTGATAAACATTGTTATTATTCAACCAATGATGTATACGTGGTTTGATGTGCCATCACCGTTATCGGCACTACGACCGGAGTCCGATCTTGGTCTCCTTCAACAAGTTTTACCACCGGTCGTGATCGCGTGCCAATGTCACAGTTTCTTGTGCTCCAGCCTTTGAATTTTTAGCAAATACCTAAAACTTAGCGAAAACGTCATCAGCAACGTTGGGTAATTTCGCTGCACGATTATTCCTACTGCTAGCAAATTTATTCTTACTGCTGAAAAACGGTGCTCTTCATTAGCTCCGGAAAAGCCTACTTTTGTCCTTTGTGATACACCGTTGACACTGACTTGCCTCCACTTCAAATTTGCATTACTCGCGTGCTTTACGGAGTAACATCTAATGGTATTCTAAAATTCATTACATCTAGACTTGGCTTCTCACTTTCATTATTATTAAGCGTCAAACTCATCCCGGATAATTTACCGGATAGAGCTATTACTTCCTACAAAGTCATCATATCTGCTGGAGTTGATATCGTTCTTGCACTGAGTTTACACGGCGAAAGCGAAAAAATCTTCAGAGCAGAGCAAAATCTTCAGAGACGAATCATGTTTAGCCTGTATATACGCCTCGCTCTCAATTTTTGATCAGTGTTTGCGGCGTGGGGATTAAGCCGAATGAAATATTGCTAGACTTTACTCTAGGCGTCCATAATGTTTTCTGCTTAATGGATAGTGGTGGCCATGGTTTTGGTTTGGAAGCTATCGAATAATATAGGTAACATGAATGTATATTATATTATTTGACCCAAAGCCTGCAACCGCTTGCTAAGTACCGCAAAGTAGCGGTCAATCTTTCGTGAGGAGTTATAGTTTGCCTCATATTTGTATCCTTTCGTTTGATTAATGGGGTGACCAACTGTAGCAACGTGTTATCGTATCATCCATTATTAAATAAATTTGCCAATCAGAAGGCTCAAGTGTGAGTTCTTTCACCAAATTTACGTGACTCATTTGTTTCCGTTTGGCAAGCCATCCTTTTGGCCACTTCCTTTTTGGTTTTCGTTTCTTTATGTAGATGCAAGTTGCAATTGCAAAAGAATCCTCCATTCTTTCGGTTCCATTAATAGAGATTAAAAATTATTTTTCTTCAAGTTTCTAAATTAATGACAGAAAATGGAATGGACTGACTGGATCGAGGCTCTATCGTGAGTAGCGAGCTAAATTGGACTTAAACCGAACAGACTCAAGCCAAATGGACTCAAGCCATTTGGACTGTTCGTGAATGGGGGCCTTTATACATTGATATGTTGCGAACATTTTAAGCCATTTCGCATGCTTACCATATGACTAAAAATCGAATAAACATAAATTTGAATACAAAAAGTAAATAAAATTTACGACTATAATTCTACCGTTGCACTTTAAGTAGTTAAAAAAAAATTCAAAAGCTAAAAACTTCATTAATAATATAAAAATATATAAAGTTGCAGTTGAGTATATTACAAACGCAATTAAAAAAATAGATTTGTATGGGATTTTCAGCGACCAGTCGCCCCCTCAAAGGAAACCTGGCTTTCGAAAAATATACTAGATAGCGATTTTTTCGAGATCGCCTTGCTTCTTCAAAAGCCGATAAAGATAATAAAAGAATTTTAGACCGAGTTCTATCAAGTGTTCCTTTAGATGCTTTAAGATTTCACCAGTTCGTTTGCCTTACGTGAAACCTAATCTGCATCACCATCCATTCCTCGTTGATGTTAAATTCTAGTTTTCTGCAAATATCTACTGAAATCGGTCTTATTAACTGGTTGACTATTTTTAGAGCTTTGAATGTGAACCCGCATTGTCTAAATTTTATGTCTTCTTGTCTAATCTCATCTCTCGCTTCACTTACTAGCCACCATCCTTTTAAATCTAATGCTCATCCTGGCTTCACATTGAAAGTTTCTAATGCTCTTAAAGCCAAGGAAAAAGTTCGTACAAAATTGAAAATGACGGGCTCACAAAGGGATCTTCAAAAATTTTGAGTTTTACGATCCATGGCTAAAGAAGTAATCAGGCAGGCAATGCGAGATATGTTTTTAAGCACCGGTACTTCAATCTGCTCTGATCAACAAAATAACTTTTGGTATTCCTTTCGTTATCTGAAATCTAATTTATCTATTCCTGATTCCATGCTTCTTGATGGCGCAGTTGTGACAACTACACAGGCTATCTGCCATCTTTTTCTCTAATTCTTTTAAAAATACATCAAGTTTGCTTCCTTCAGATTCCTTTCTTACTCCATCTACCCTGTCTGTGATTAAAACTAATCCATTGGAAGTTGAATACCTAATGCGGAACCAAGATTCCAATGTTAGTTTTGGAGAAATCATTTTTTTTCTGTGTTCCATTCCCTATTATTTTCTACATTAGCCTTGCCTCTGGTGCAATTTCAACAACGTAGAAAGCTGCTAAAATTTTCCTTATTTTTAAATTTCAGCTTTCGATTCAAAGCTTTAAGTTGATGTAATATATACGAATTTTACTAAAGCTTTTGACTCAATGAATCAAACCAAAACGTGCTCTTTCGGTCCCCTTCTCTCCTGGTTCTAGAGACGCTCTAAACGGCTGTTTTTCTTCTCCTTTCTTTTCAAAATCCGGAGTTCTTAAAGATTCTATCCTTGGTCCTTTACTTTTTATCCTATTTGTCAATGTTATTTGTCCAGTTATCAACTCATCTTGTCTTCTTTATGCGGATGGCGTAAAAACCTACAGAGCAATCAAAACTATCGTCAACTGTCACCAGCTTTAGCTGCTCTTCATCAACGATGCCACTACAAGTTGCTTCCTTCAAACATCTCGAACTCCCACCAGATGTAATTCGCAAATAAATATACCCTTCATGTATTTTCCTACTGTTTGTCTGGTATTTTTCTGTCTTTTGTACAGCAAATAGAATACCTTGAGATGATTTTGGATACCAAACTGAAAATGACCTTCATGACATGCATATCAATACAAGCGCCTACAAAGTTGCTGGCTTTGTTTTGTGTTCTTCTTACATGTCGATTAAATTCTTTTTTACCTTAATACGTCGTATTTTGAAATATGCATGTCAAATCTGGTCCCCTTGTTTCAGTACCTATCTGAAGCTTAAGATAAAATTATTTTCACAATAACTCATTTTATAATACTTCAATTATTGAAATTAACTTTCAGTTGATTAAAATATTTCAATCTTAATAACATTTTTAATATTTATAACAATTACTCGAATCTTCTTATTACTATGAAAATTAATTCAAATTATTTATTATTTTCATCAAGTTAATACAGTTAAGCTAAATCTCACCTTCCATCCTAGATTTTCAAAAAAGGTGCATAAACGAGATTGGCCTGTTGTTTTACCGCCACATGGTCCTGAAATGATCGAATGAATCTAATATAATTTAGTGAAAATGTGATATTTGATGATATATTTGATAGACACATTAAACAATTTTTGTTAAGCAATTTTTGTTTTGTATTTGCAGTTTACAACTACTGAAATCAAGGCATCCCTAAAATGTATCGATAAAAATCGTATGAGGTGTTTTATCCGTGGTGGTGCCTGAGTTTTCAGGATGGAAGACACCAGGATTCAATGAGAACTCAATAGCAAAGTTAAATGCAAATGGAGTCATCAAAAACTTGCCTGATTCTGAGGAAACCCGACACGAAACTGTAGAAAAAAACGAAAGCTAATGGTGAGGGCTCTAGGCCATTCTGAAGAATAAATAAAGAAAGTAAAGTTGAATTTATCTAAATTGAATCGGCGAACCTCTGGTTGAACTCTTCGAGTGCAATGTTACGAGAATTATACAAAGGAACAATCAGATCCGTTTAATATTTTGTTTCGAGTATCACCGCTGCTGATAAGGATGCATGTGTTGCATATGGAGAAATAAGGTAAATGTTTTAAGTCTATCTATATCCATAATCGCTCATGTTGATAACACTTCCAAAATTTTACTGTCCGTCCTTAATAGTGTAGGCTTAAACTACTCATTTAGTTGTGCATGCTCCTTACTATATGCATATTCTCATATTTACATTTCGCTTTATTTTTTTGAAACTTAACTAGCGTAAAAAAAGTTGTGTTCGGAGATGGAATCAATTGCCTTTATTACTCCTTATGTAAATAAATATCAACAAAATTTCTTTACCATGGTATGCTGAGAAATTAGAGTCCTAAATTTGCCAAATCTTTATCAATGGATGTGCACGGCATCAACGAGGTTTTTTTTCTATACGCGGTGTCAAGTAGTTGCGTCTGACTCACGTATCGGTATCCACAGATCATGGATCGGCAAAGAAACCCTTCTTCCGCTATATGCGCAGTACTTAGTAAGCTTATGTTATGACTGCGTGCCAGTTCTCTTCGTTTCGCAGCATTGCATCCACGATAGTCTCAGGCGTGACTAGACAGAGCGTGGTCTCAGTGGTCCACCTCAAACTTATGAAGCGACTGCACACAAATAATGTATGAATGTAAACACAGTACCGGCAGTACTGTGTGGCCACCTTACCCATTCTGTAACCTTACCCAGCACTGGATATACGCTGTCATGTAATCGTGTCTAAGAGTATGCATGGCATCAATGAGCAATGTATAAGCCCGGTTTCAAGTAAAAAATCATTCGCGGCTGGACCATGTCAAATCGTGGGATTCATCAACAAGTCTGAAATCTGATAAAGAGCACCCCCACATAAAACACTCTTCGGTCTTATTCAGGAAGTTTCTCCAATCGAATATCATGTAATTCGCTAGATTGCTGTTCTATAGCCCTTTGCGAATTTGACTTCCTTATTTGAATCATTCGATGAATTCGCTAAACAGCTACTACTCCGATTATGCTTAAACAAAAGTATCTCACACCATAATTGTGAGCAAAAGCATCTCACACCATAATTCAGCTTACTTGATTTGATCTTTTGTTTGATTTTGACCCACAGTTGCTGGTGGATGCTAATGTTTGATAGATTCAAACGATATATTGGCTTTGCCGTTTCTTCTTCTACGTGTTGAGATAGAACTCCTATGGGACTGAGTACGGCCGGCTATGGCCATGGTAGGATGATTTAAATTGCATCTAGGATTTAATTTCAAAATGCCGTTTCCTTGATATTGTAGGGAATGGATGTTCCTCCCACATATTGCATCGAACGTCATTCCTTCCTTAAGAATTTATATCCGATTGTTAGCCGCGTTCTGCCGAATCCAAGTATTTTTGGTTTCGGATATGTGCACGATCCACGATGAAGAAAAATTAGCCGTATGGACGAGAAAAAAATTTCTAATTTTTACATGTTGGATTGAGCAGTATAGATTGGATGCCGTTCAGAACAAATCAGTTCGTTTTCTGTTAGTTGTAGACATTTTTCACGCTCTTCTTTTGACACTAAAAAGAAATTGTCTCGTTCCATATTTACTGGCAAGTACCTGGTTGATGGTTGTATTGTTGCAGATACATTTTTAGTACCGCCGGTACAGAGTATATTGCAAGTAACTGATACCCCTCTGCTGTGGTTAGGGGCATTCGCATGTAAAAATCAAGTTTTTCTTTAGTTCTAGTTCGAACCGTAGCAGTGCTGTACATCTAAACAAATGTTTGAAATACAGTCAAGTATTATTTAATTTTTGATAATCTCTAGCAAATAGGCTTCGTTTTGCTTTACTTCACATATGTCCTTATCATCCTTGTTGGCTAATTCCTCGTCTAGTACACTAAACAAAAGGTGAGCGGGCGACACGATAATATTTAAGAAAGATCTTCGGTCCCGTTCTTGTTTTTGAAACAGCAATATGAAGTAATTGGTTTTGGGTTGAACATATTTCTATGAGCCTTGCAATGCACCTATGCTATCATACTCCATCCAATAATTAGTATGATATACAATTTTTGAAAGAGGGATGAATAAAAGTGTTAATTGATGCCAGCTAGTCAGGGTACAAAATAGCGCAAACTATCCTTGTAAGACGCAATGTTGAGCACCAAATACGGTTTTACATTGAACACGAGTTTTCCCTTTCGCATGTACAGAAAATAAAATTTTAGTGATGTTCCACTGCTCAACGTTAAATATTTGTAGATATTTTGCCCCATCCATTACATAAGCTATCACATGGGTGACGATTTTAAATTCAATCACTTCACCAGCGTCTCGCTACCTTATCTCAAATTGATTACACAACCTACCTCCTGTCAGCACAACTTTGTATACTCGTTTCTTATTCATTTTATTCGCTCCAACTATTTTGGTTAATAATTGAACCTTTGGAGCTTCCACTTCGAAAATGTCAAACCCAGCCTACTATATAATCATGGAGGTAGTAGACAATGGAGTGGCCCTTCACATGTAAAATGTATTGGCGGGGATACTGAGATAGTAGAAATGGAGTGGACATCGACGGCACAGCGTAAGACGCTAGTTCCTGACCAGCGTGTCAACTCCGTATATGTATACGGACCAAAAATCCAGTGAACCGGCCTGAGATTGTATTGTTGATCAGCCCGGAAAGTTGGAAGAAATCGCATGGAACAGAATGAGATCCAAGATAAGATTCGACAACTCCATACTCAGGCTAGATTTTTCGTTGCTCACATACGGCTCACTCTCGCAGACAGATAACGCATGCGTAAATGGAGGCGCAATTTCAAGGTCAAAGTGTTTATTTTTTAGAAAATGGAAAGAGTTGACTCACTTATCATTCTGTACACTTTGACTATACTATTGATACCGCACACATACATTCATATCTATTCATCATACATTCATATCCTATCCACTTCTACTATATCTTTGGTACAACAGTTTAGTAATGTTCGCTCATTATTCTACATTTATTTTGAGGGTGGCTGGTGCGAAAATAGGAATTTTAAGTAATGGCAAGTCAACTGTTTGATCTGGAATTAGTGCAGCGGCTTTTCGAACACAGTCTTCATGGGGAAGAAGACATTTTAATGGACGAATACCTGGCCGGATATAAAGAATTCATCAAGTATGTCAGAGCGATGCAAATATGTGTATCTTTTGTAGAACTATCAGTAAAGGAGCTATTTTTCGGTCGAATGATTTGGAAGAAATTAGACATATATTTTAAAAGGCAAATTGCAGGAATTTCCATTTATTGTAACGCACTGCCATGAATTCGTTTTTGTACTTTGTCTGTAAGATAACTCTTTGTTATCTGACTTATAACTGACGGCGTCAACGATTCCGCTCTTGAGTAGCAAATACATATTGGCCAACGTCAGGCCAACTGCTTGTGAGCCAACATGTGGACGGCATTTGCCGAGTCGTCACGCAATCGCTCTGACTTGTGCACAAAACCACCAAAACCCACTCCGAACCGAAGTTGCACAAGCGCAGGCGAGTTTTCTCAAAGTCGCTTGTCTGGACCGTCCACACGCTGGAGCTTGCCTGCTTTGGCCTGGCCTTGGTCAATACGTGTTAGCTACATATCATGAAAGACGAGATTTGAGTCGGATCCTCCTGAAAAGTTTCGAACGATGTTACACGAATCAATGACTTCTACACTGCCGAGAAAAAGTTTCCGAACAGATTATAATTCCTTAAGAAATCTATTCAAAACTTACTAAGTGGAGCCATTTTTCTCTTTAAAATATTATTTATTAATCCATGATAAAGCATATTAGGAAGTAAAGAAATTCAAGGGTTATTCTAATCAGGAATCAAAATTACGTAAAAATTAAAAGATGTGAGAAACTTTCCAAATTGGTTATAATTTCTTACGAAATCTATTAAAAACAAAAGTTTCCAAACATATTTAAATATTTCCTAGAAACGTTCGTACAATTAGTTTATCTTCAAATTGAGTGAAAGTAATTTCTTAATATGTAGTGTGAAGTCCCTTGCTTTTTATGACCTGTTCTAGTCAATCGGGCACAGCCTCTTCTAGATTTTATATGAAGCCTTGTGGAAGTTGGTTCCATTCCTCTTTTAAAGCACTATTAAGCTCAGGAATACTTGTAATTCCACCCCTTTGACTTATTTTTTTACTCGATCGGGACCAGACGTGCAAATCGGGACCAGATCAGGACCAGACGTATTAGCAAAAACCAAAAACATTAGTAAAAACCAAAACGAAATAAAATGATTCCAAAGCTCGAATAGTACTGTTTTATTTTTCTACTAAAACACTTCGTGGATTCGACATTCTCCGCGTTTACGAAATAAAACAGTTCCGTTTTATACAGATCACACTTTTCTTGAAACAATAACTTGAATCACTTAATTGCGTACACACGTTATGTCTAGCACTACTAACAATGTACAGTCGAATCCGCTTATAACGACTCCGCTTAAAACGTCTGACTGCTTATAGCGACTTAGTTGAATCGGTTTGGTTGGTTTCTCATACAATAGTATTACAAAACGTTCGCTTATTACGACTCCGGTTATAACAACAAACCGTTTATAGCGACGTAATTTAGCTGAATTCAGCTCTTAATTGTCCGTTTATAGCGACGAAATTTTGTTGTTATTCCGTAAGGTCAAGCAGTCGTGTCTCAGTTGATCGTTTGTTTATTGTTTCCCCGCAATTGCGAGCCACAGACCGAGATGCCGTTCCTTGTCTTATTTGTATGCGTAAAAATGTCAACGCCTAAAACACGAAAAGGTTTTACTACTGAAGAAACGAGTGCGATAATTCAACGTTTAGAAGCAGGTGAATCAAATGTGACTATTGCAAAGGAGTTTTGTGTTTCTCACTCTACCATATCAACAATAAAGAATAGCAAATGAAAGATTGAAGAGCTGTTCAATAATAACGTTTTGATTCCCAAGCGAATTCGGGCGTCCACACAGGATCAAGTGGATCAAACATTGCTTCAGTGGCTTAAAGTGCAACAAAACCGGGGAATACTCTATTTTATAGCATAAAGCCCAGTTATTTGCTTCGCGATTCAATGTACCGAATCTCACATGTACACCAAGTTGGATCAATCGCTTCAAAATTAGACACAATATTGGTGTCCGGCATCGTAAGTGGAGAATCAATGTCGGTGAGTCTAAATTATGTTAGTGATTGGCTTTTTGCGTGCAAGCTTCACAAACGACCGAATCTGTAACGCCGATAAAACTGGATTGTTTTATAGACTAACACCAGACAAAACTTTAAAATTTAAAAGCAAAATGTGTGCTGGTGGAAAACTATCTAAGGAAAGAATAACGGTCATGGTTGCGGCGACCACGAAGCGAATAGTTAAAAAAAACATATCGTGCAAAATATTATCACCAAAGGACGTGAAGCAGTCAAAGAAGACGAAAATGGTGACGATGATGAGACTAAAGGGGTGATCGAATCCTAGCATCGAAAAAACTCTCAAAGCTGCTGACACTCTTAATTTCTTCATACATTCTACTTACGAAGATGACGAAACAAAATTAACAATGTCTCGTCTTATTAACTTAATACCTAATTCTTATTATAAGGCAAAAGCCAATAAGAAACAGACTAAAATACACTCTTCTTCAGCTGCTATGCAATTTATATCTGCAAGCCTACAAAACTTTAACATGTGTCTCACATTCTGCAAAACAACCGTACTTAGTTTTTTTTCCAATAAATTAGTTATTCCTATGATAACATCTTGTGTATCGTTTGTATTTACTTTAATATGTGCTTTGCTATGTAAAAAAGTAGTAATATGAGTAAAATGTATAGGTACATTTCGAAAATCGCTTATAACGTCGTCCGGTTAATACGACGGTAAACGTGCGGTCCCTTGGCCGTCGTTATAAGCGGACTCTACTGTATCAGTCGCGTTACAATTTATTCGGTTTTGAATTCACGCGCCCGGAAACACTTAGTTCGTCCCTTTCTCGTCATTTCTGGCACTGATATGGTGAAATATGATCTATTTGGTGTGCATGCAACAATACATTTATTAGTTGCTTAAAGGACTATCTATAGACAGAATTTGATTTCTTTTAGTTGAACAGTTTTTTAAGAAAACAGTACTTATCACAACAAACATTCTATTTGAAGGCAGAAAAAGTATGTGAGCACATTTAATAAAAGTTTTAAAATAACTGATTATGAAAATAATGTAACCAATTTATAACTTGTAATAACTTTATTGCTTCTCGTAGTCTGTTAGGCATCGAATTGATTAGCTTCGCTGTCTCTTCTGAAAATGATTTCTCCCTCTCTTCTCTGAGAGTATTTCGTAACATTTCTTTGCTCCAAACTATTCTTTCAAATATTGAGATTTAAATTATATAAATTTATACATTGTCGACTCACCAAACTCTAGACTATCAACGCCAGTAGCCGTTATTCACTCCCAAGCCATTAATCCACCACCACCGTGTTTTACAGTTGGTGGCAAATGTTCTTTTCGGAATGCTGTCCCTGATTTTCTCCACACCATTTTACGTCCTTTATCCCGAAAATGCAGAATTTGCTTTCGTCTGAAAAAAGCACATTGCTCCGAAACTCTTTAGGCTCATTTAAATAGTGCTTGGCAATTAATCACATCAAGCTTTGAGTTCACCTAGCTCTGAATAGGTACCTGAATTCATCAGGGGTAAAATGAGTCGTGGAACTAATCACATTCGTATTCACATTGATTGTAAATTTGTGATGAAGCTCTCTATCAGCTTCAACTCTTAGACCTGTACGAGGGTTGTCGTGGGATTACTTTACTTGCTTTACTTGGCAATTAATCGGCGAAATGAGTGTTATCGATTAATATGACGAAATGAATGTTTTTCGTCGCGCGCCTCATCCATGATACTTAGCCTTGTTCCTGATGGTTTCAGGACAAATTTGTTTCATGAACTTTACCTTGATTTCAGCTGGTATTTCCCTTGCAGCCAGCCGCGGATTTTTTTTTTACTGAGGTCAGAATATTTGACTTCTATCCCCAGGCTTACTTTGATGGACAACCAGAACGGGTTTTCGAGGAGAGTTCTCCTGTCAATTTGAAATTGTTCACAACCTCAGAAGAGAGAGATTTCACAACCCTTTGGATAGATGAATATTTTCTTCTGACGACTTTCGCAATGTTCCTCCTTCCTTAATTTAACAATGTTTTTACTTTCGTTTACCGCAATTTCGTTTCTTTTATTTGCCATTGCAAAAAAACACTTATTCCACAATGTAAACTTTGCAAGAACTTAACAATCACTTGCCCGAATAAAACCAATGAACAACAGATGAAAGACACTATTAAGATTACATTTGAGACGTTATTTTTCGGGGAATCTCGATAAGTGAACGCAGACTTTTTCTGCCTCGATTTTGTGTTTCTTGTGAAAAGTACAATTACCTTAAAAACAGCTCGGCGAAATGAATGAAATTCTGTTGGTAAAACTCGACTACGTGACCTCCTCATAGCCCGTAGACCATTTTACCGAGTGATGTCTGATTAAATAAAATTCTCCACAATGATGCATTTATGTGCTAAAGTTAATAAATATATTGTCCAGTGTTTTTTTTCAAGAAAGTAAAATTTCAGTAAATCATTTTCATCATACAAGAAAATTCTATCATGGTAAAGGATTTAAAACGATGAAGTTTACACAAAAACTAATGATGATTACTTCGTTCTTCCTAAATTTCAAACTGTTGCTCCCATTTGAATGCATCGGATATTTAAAAACGGGCAATATAATAGAGAGTTCACATTGCGCCATCCATTACAATCCATTTTTACTCACAAGTTTTTCTCCGAAACTCCGTATTGATTTGGTGAAATCATAAGCTAAATTTTTGCTCGCCATTTTATAGCTAGTAAAAAATTTATATTAAAATTGGCATTTTGCCTGAATTGTATACTAGCCTTGATAAACTAAGTTGATGAGAATTTATTTTTTTTTACAGGTTTTTTCGGTTAATGGGGACGATTTTTAGCTTTGTCAGTAGTGATGTCGAAAACAAAATCGAAATTTTGGAGGACTTCCGAAAGAAGGAAAACGCTGATAAATTTATTAGTTTCCGTGGGATGATAGAGTATGAAAAACACGAAGAATTGCTTTCGAACTTGAAATATGTATCTGGATGTAGAACGTTGTTGCGATTGCATCGCGGACTAGGTAATGCTCCCTCAACAAGTTGTCTAATATTATGCCTGCCTGGTTATAGATTTCATAAGAGGGTTTTTGGGTCGTGTACCAAATTTAGCAGCCCTTGATAAAACCTCCACTGCATGTCAGGAAGCATATAATGATACTTTGGCTAAGCATCATACTTGGCTGGTGCGAAAAGGTGCAATTGTAGCAATGTATGCTTTGCCCACAAGAGCAGAATTGTTAAAGAAAGTATGTGTCGACGTAGACAAAGCTGTTGCTGATTTACCAAAAATGCTCGAAACTACAAGAATAGTTTATGAACGAACAGAAAGTTTATATACAAAATTTGATTTGCATACTTTACCTTAAAAGTATTTAATTTACTGTAAAAATAAAGTCCAAGTCATTCCTACAGTTCTATGGGTAATTTTCTTTTATAAATACATACATATACATATATATACATACATATATACATACATATATACATACATATATATACATACATATATATACACATATATATATATACACATATATATATATATATATATATATATATATATATATATATATATATATATATATATATATATACAATTTTTTTAAGTTTTTTACATGAATTGTTTTCCTTTTTTGTTTATTAATTTAAGAGAAGTGCTTAAAGTAATTGATGTGATACCGTGAGAGTATTCGTGATGACATTCGAATTCTGCAAGCCGCTGTTTATGCGATAAGCAACATTAAAAAAAAAACATTTGAGAGTTCCGCCGCATGATCGGTATTTGCAAAGAATTGTAGAATTTGTGGGGAATGGTGTAATATATTTCTGTTTGTCCACAAATTATATAGTATGTACACGCGAATAATTAAAAAGAGTCTGCACATATCGAAACACCTAATGTTGTGGGTTTTTACTTAAGGGTTGTTTCGTTTTTAGAAAAAAACTTGTTAAATGCGCAAAGCTGTAGATCAAAACAATGTCTTTTAAACAGATACACAAAATTATGAATTTCATAGAATGAATTTTGTATTTTCTTTCTTACAGTCAATTACTAAAAATTTCAATTATTTGAGGAAAACTGCATTATTAAGGCATCATCCGAAGTGCTCCATCAAGTCTAATTACTTCTCCATTAAGCAAAGGATTTTCATAAATGGCTTGCACTAATTGTGCGAATTCATCCGGGTTTCCTAGACGCTGTGGAAAAGGTACGGTTCTTGATAAAAATGATACAACTTTATCCGGCAGGCTTGATAACATAGGCGTTTTAAATAAACCGGGGGCGATTGTCATAACTCTTATTCCCCGCGAACTAAGATCCCTAGCCATTGGTAGAGTCATGCTCACAACAGCGCCTTTAGATGCGGCATATGCGACTTGGCCCATCTGGCCATCATAAGCAGCGATAGATGCAGTGTTGATGATAACTCCTCTTTGTCCATCACAATTCGGTTCGTTTTGTCCAATTAGTCCAGATGCCAGTCGTGCTATATTGAAGGAGCCTACTGCATTAACCGTCATAACTTTAATGAAATCTTCTAGTGCATGCGGAGTGTCTTTGTTGAAATTGTATGTTTTGAATGCAACCGCAGTTCCGGCACAATTAACAACCAAATCTAGCCTACCAAATTTAGATTTGGTTACCTCTAGAGCGGTTTTAACGTCATTTTCAGAAGTTACGTCTACCGGGACAAAACATGCTTCGCCGCCAATAGCTTTTGCAACGTCCTCGCCTTTGGATGTTGCCAAGTCACATAAAACAACTCTTGAACCTAAATTTGTTAGTCTTTCTACTGCAGCTCGTCCTAGACCAGAAGCACCACCGGTTACTAGGGAGATAGTACCCTGCAAGGAATGAAAATTTGATATCAGCCAGGTACCTGTAACACCTAATTGTAGTAAAAAAGCGAGAGGCGCACAAAAAGAATATTTGGTAAAACTCGACTAAGCAGACAATTTGAGCGATAGATGTTTTGGCTGGTATGTTTGTATTTTTGTGGTTTTGTGTTTATTTTTGGATGGTTTTTGTTTGTCTGTTTATCTTCAGTATGATGTCTTCTCGTGTATTCTTTTTACGTTTTTGGGTTTGTTTCTTCAATTTTTGATCCCTGTTCGTCCTCTGGTGGTAGCAGAGACAAGAAATCGAAATGGCTATGGGGAACACGTAGTTGAATTTAGCCGAATGTTTATATTGTGTAAGTCGTCATATATAACAGTGTATATTCCTCGCCAATACAAAGCAAGCAAATAGAGCATAAATTATTTTATACTATTGATTAGAGGTGGGCGAAAATATTTCGTGACGTTACCTAATACGAACATTAGTTAAGCGGTATTATACATATTCGAGAGATAGCTAGAATAGCATTCAAAACAACAATCCTGTCCCGGTTACTGTTGAGTTCAATGCTGCTATCTTAACCAACTGTGGACAGAGACGAAAGCTCCCAACTATTAATAAATCGCTCATATGAGGTATTGCTGATTTCGTGATATGCGATATGTAGTTTGGTTTCATAACCGCAGGCGAAATAGTTGATTCGACTTTTTCTAAAAGTTCTTCTAGTTACCCCACCAAGAAGGTGTTATGGTAGATGTCAAGTATCATCGCAAAAAAAGAGTAGTTTGAATAGTGAAAGTGTTCCGCCACTAAAGCAAAGCACATCATGTTTTTCGTTTATTTCGACGCTTTCATCTTGATCTCAGTAATACAGCAGGCACATGCATTCTTCAATAAACATTTTTATATTTGACTAAAACGCAGCTAAACAAGTCGAACGTCAAAAAATAAATTAAGAAAATCATTTCTAATTGTTTTGAACATTTGACTACAACAATCAATTTTGTTCTGACATCATTTTAAGATCCAAATAATTGCATCCCAGTACGGAAATATCCATTTATTTTCATCTCAGTATTCCTTCAATTACTAATTTCCGCCAAAGTATCAATTGAACACATATTCTTCAGTTCAAGAAAGATCGCAAGTGGAAAACTACACTCCTTGGCAAATCATACGAATTCACAAAGCCTGCTTTGATGCATAAATTCGTTCGAAAGTACGCACGTAGACAAAATTCAAATTTCCATATATTCGTTAAAATGTCAACTCATAATTTCCATGTACTCGTTAAAATATAAACATACCATTGACGAGCACAAGGCAAATATTCGTGCCGAAATTAGCGCTATATCGCCCGAGATGCTCGAAAAAATAATGGAAAACGCAGAAAAGGGGGCACATTTTGCTTCGATAAATAAAAGCGGCCACTTAATTGATGTATTCAAAAACTAGTCCAAAAATACCTCATACATAGAAATCGGTTGTTTTTTTTCCAAAGTTATGCAATGTTAACATACCGACAAAAAAGATGGCGCGATCTGTATATATATTTATATTGTGTAAGATATTAAGAAAATACTGTACGCTAATCTCTCAGACGCTAGAAATGCATAGTACTCGGATATACAGGCTCATCCCCGATATTAAAAAATGGTTCAATTCAAACGCCCATATAGAGAAGTAACATACGATCTAACGCAGTTTCTAACGTCATGGTGCATACCGAAAGTACCTACATAGCTTCGGTTTAGACGACTCTCCGAATTACCCGTCATGCGGGATCGAAGAAGACGGAGCACATTATTTTCAATTGCACGCGGTTTTCCGACACAGAGCCAAGTTGCAAAGATACACGAGCTTGCCACTATCGACAGAAAATCTGGTTTAAGTGATACTGGTACATGTCAGACGTACGAAATGTTTTTTTGTGAAGGGAGCTCCGCTCTACATATGTTACATGGATGTACGAGTTTCTCGAAAAAGAGGCATTAATAAAAGAGTGCAACGTATGAATGACACGCTGTCGAACGAATCGGAAATTCAGCAATATTTTTAAAATCTCCATTTCTACACGATTTGCTTGGCTTTTCATCGATTTCAACGGAAAGAACAATGGCTATACATGGAAAAAAAATTAACGTTCTAATTAATTAAACCAAACTCAGACTATTGGTCGTCGGAAAAAAAAAACTAGTAATAATTATACACTTATGGATCCGAGACACGTAAGGATCTGAGACCGTCTCGAAACCCGTACAATACCCTAATTTCGTTCGTAGCACCAAACCTCCTCCACTAACCCTGCTATAATAGTTACAGCCGATCCCTAGTTCGAATCAGTGACAACTGCACCTAAGTTCCTAGACCCACTAGTACCTCCTATAGTTAAAGCCACAATGAACTCCAGTGCTGATCTCGAAAGCAGATACCTGCTTTCTCGACTAAGGGCTAAGAAAATCTATGAAAACGTTCGCCTCTACATTGCTTACATGCACTAAGTCTCTGACTCCGCTTGCTTTCCGACTGGTCGTCGGAAAGTCTCGGGCATAAAAGGGTATGACCTCTTGTCGGCACTGTGCTGCCGTTATGAATGTTAATTAAGTAAGAAAATAATTTCTTTGTGAACAAGTAATTCGAGTGGGGCAGAGAATGGTGATTGTAGCTAGATATGGCTGTGATACCTATGCTTAAAATGGGATGCAGTTGGATAGATGGTTGCATTGACGCGCGAATATGTCAGAAATATATCCGAGATGTTTTGGTAAAATTTCTGATGTTTCCGGACTGGTGTGGAACTGAGGTTAGATAAACTGTTGTAACACAATGTGCCGCTGTGGCTTATGCTAAAACCAGAAGATATCAATAGATGAAAGCACAGGGGTGCATTGAACTAGTCAGATTCTCGTATTGTCCCTTGTGGTGGAAGGTTGTAGCCGGAGAACTGCAGAGCGATTTGTTTTTCTCCGAAGGATGGTTTTCCTCTGGAATTGACCTTACGTGAATCGTCGTGCCGTGACTGCGCATCGTGTTATTAGGACGCGTTCTGTGTTAGTGTTGTCAAGGAAAACATTAAAGTCAATCCCACCATACGGGTGTTCTCGAAACCCGACTGATACGTTACGTGATAATCCAAATTAATCCTCGTAGAATAGGATTTATTATACTAAAAATAAAAATTGAACAGTTACAATTTGCAAATGAGTTTGTTCGTCATAAATGTTTTAAAGTCATTTTTTTAACTCTTAAGATAGGAAAATATTTAAAAGCAATTAAATTTTGACTTTATATCAGATTTGAATGCAAGCTTCATTGTTTGGAGTTGCGAAATATAGGTAAAAATGCTGATTTTTTGGGTTGGCTTCTCATGATACGTATCCGGCATCAAATTCCGCTACCATCATGGGGTACATTTCGCCCTTTGAGTATAAAGATATCATTATACTCAAAGGTTGCACCTTATCTACAGTGCCGGCTACAATAACAGCAGCAAGCCGGAGCGGAAAATTGTGTTTCAGCAGTAACACTTAACTATCAACGACTTACAATAACTAGGGTTTACTTTCAATTTTCCCACACAGGAAATGTAATATCTTATCTCAATTTTTCCATGCTGAGCTCATCCTGACATAATGCAAATTTTGCTGAGCACATTTAATAGCGATCCATTCCTAAAGTTCGTTTCAAACCAAAGGTGAATAATTATACTTCTATAGTCATTCGAATAATGCTGATCGAAAAGGTCATGTGGATGCTAAACGATGTTCACTACTCCACGGGCTACACACTTCACAGGCAAATTTGAAAGAAACCACGGTCGACATTCAAATATCACGGAAATATTGGCTCAGAGGATTATTGGCCGCAGCTATGCAAGACCACACCGCTTCGACAAACGCTACTTAAGTAAGGAGTATTTGAGATAGATGTCGGTAACCAGCATTTCTATCGCCATTACCTTCCACATTTGAATTACTGGAAAGAGCACCAACAAATTGCGAATAAATTATACTCGTCAAATACTCCCAACAGCACTCACGATACCAGAGCGCTAGAAGCTGGAAAAAAGTGGAAAAAAGTTATTATCATTCTTCTTGGAGATAGTAGAAATGGAGTGGACATGCGCATAAGATTTACATTGGTGAGGAATGTAGTAAGCAATTCACATAGATTCGCTGCAAGTCGTTTTTGTACGTCACAAAAAGAAGTCAGCTGCAAAAATCTGTTGCTGCTGCTTCGCGCAACGTAAGTGTGAAACAGACAAGCCATTGGTTTGGATGAAACAATAAGCCATCAAGTTCGTTAGTAGTACTTCCGAGTATTGCTTCCATATTTGCTGTAATTTCATTTATATATTTAAGCTAAAACAGAAAAATAAATGAAGTCCAAAAACGAATATCTTTTGTACTTATTGATCACCCAGATGTAATTTTCCCAATTGTTTCGTATGAAACAAATATGCCCGTTCACACTACGCGAAACAATTGCGCCGAGTCCCTTTGATGCGTTCGCATCACGTCCACATGACACGAAACATTTGCGGTTTCGCGCAGTGTGAACGCACGCTTTTGCCTGAGTTACAGTCAATTCAGCCTAGTGCAGACAACGGTAGTTTATCGCAGTGAACGAAATCGTTTGGTTACACTACAATGCGTCGAAATGCCAAACACTTGTTGACAATTTACAGATTACAATTCAATTCAGTTGTTTCAAACGATTTCACTCACTAAATTTACTATTATTTGATGATCTTGAAATTGAAATTGATCTTTCAACCGTCGCGAATGTCAAGTGCTTGGCTGCGTCAAAGTTGAAACCATTTCAACTTGAGCTGCGTTTGACTGCGTCGTGTCGACGTCGAATGTGTTGTCGAACTGAAAAGTGTCAAACGTTCTGGCGCGAGTAAATATTTTCAAATGTGCGCGGCAAACAACATAATTTTTGCTTATTGTTATTATCAAAGTCGAATATGATACCTTGCAGGGAATGAAACCATGAGGTAAGGGGAATGCGATATTTCATCTCCCTATTGCTGGTATTTTGTTTCCTTCTCGCACGTTTGTCTCATTTGGAATTTGACGTCATATGATCACAACGTGGAGATTTTTTTTCAAGTTGATGGACAGGGTGTTTAGCGCAAGTCGCAGAGGTAGATGTAAAGCTGTGGTTACACTCTGGGCCACTCCATTATTTTACCACCATGCCTATTGACTCTACCTCTACTCAGCCTGTTGTATTATCCTTTACTGTTGCATCAATAGGTGACTTAGAGTACACCCATCAACTTGCATTCTTAGGTACTGCTACTGCTTAGAATCGTTGCTAGATAGCAAGTCTACAACTACAAAGAGTGTAAAACTGATCAATATGTTAGCGAAAGATGTTTTGTGAGGTACTGCGAAGGTACGATTGGAATAAAAGAAGGAAGTATTTTTTCTGAAACTAGCAGCGCTTTTCCGAATCTGTTGGCTCTTCTCATACATTAATATGAATACATGCTCCGATTCTGATATGGAATACTCAGATAATGAAGTGGAATATGATGATTATTACAATACAGGTACGCTTATATTGAAGATTTGAATACGATTTTATAAGTTGTTAAAATATTCAGTGTTGGCTATTGAAAAATAAGTGAATACATAGCAGACATTTGCACTCTCTTTTCATGTTGATTAGTTGCAACCTACCGTTTTTACATGTGTACTAGATTATAACAAAACTGCTGTCAAGTTTATCAACATTGTACAATTTGCTTAAACAATTTTTAGTTGTAAGTCGCTGTAGCTGCTACTATTCCAGCTGTAAGCGATGAAGCGATTCCTATACGTACAATCAGACCAGAGCTGCCAGGTTATTTCGTGCAGAACTAGCCAAAATAATTTCCAAATACCCGAAAAGAGACTGCTTTGCTTAGAAAATACCCCAAACATTTTTTACGCATCTGCTTAGTTGTATAATGAATAATATACACACCGCGAAAAAACTTAAGGCCGTCCTGCAGAAGTTTTAAAATATAATAGGAAATCAACTTTAGTGATCATATATCTAGAATACAAACTAGCCTCGTCATTTCGCCAAGGTCGTTTACCTTTGCGCTTCATCTTCTGGCATCTCTTCATGTTCCCATACGTGCAATATAAATTCATGAATTGCTTGGTGTTACGTGGGCCTTAAATTTTAGCCGAATTATTGCTCCTCCTACTTCTTACATGCTTGGAGGCGGCATCATAAGGCAATCTTCTTGCATTGGTGGAGCCTCCGATACTTGGTTGTGGAAATGCACTTCCCATCGCTCCAGAATGTTTTGTCTGCCTCAGATTACCCCCAGGATCGGGAACTAGATTACACTGCTGCCTTTACAGTACGTGTAGAGTGGTGTGTACTGCGTCATGTTTCGGACTATTTAGTAGAGCTTCCGCGCCTGGTGCGGACCTCACTCTCTAGCTCTTTATATTTCACAGATCAGGTATTTTTCCTAAGCTGCTTTCTTCTGTCTGTGAAGACTCTTCTCTGTTCTTCTGAGCTCTTTATATTTTATTGTATATCCAAGTGTTCGCGTTCTATGAGATTGCTGCATTGCCCGGTATGCAAGATTGTTACGTTCAGTCGCTAGTTTGCATTCATTATGAAACCAATCGCTGCTGCAATGGATGGACTCGCGAACGTTAGGTCAATAATTGAGTTCATCCCTCGGCTTCGAAAAGTAGATACGCTGCCGGTATTCATTAGCAATACGTACAACTGTGAGAAAGCTTCCGTAAAGACGCGGCCTCGAGCGTTGGTGCTTCGGCTCTCCCACTCGTTGGCCCATGAATTGAAATCGCCAGCTATAATGTGCGGTGTATGTTGTTTCGCGTTTATTATCAGCCTCGCCAATAGGTTTTAAAACTGGTTAATAGTCGAGTTGCAAGAGGCGTAGCAGCTGTACGCGTAGCATCCACTTATCTCTGCCCGCGTAACACCGGCCTCACTTTCGATTATGGTTTCTTGGAATGATGTTCCTCCGCAAACCGAAATGGCCACCAGGCTGAGTTTATTTCGAACCCATATATGTATTGTTCACTTACTAAGGCTATCTCTATCTTCATCTCATTAATATTTTGGGGAGAGCAGATCTTGGGCTCAGCTTTTCCATCTAGCGCTTTTTCCATTTGTTTTTGGAGCATTAAAACGACTTCTTTTGCTGATGACTTCATCTGAAGCAGTAGTTCTCCTTTTTGAGTTCGATAATTGATGGTCACATTTTCACATACCTCCTTCAAGCTCGTATCAGCCTTCATTTGGCGAACTATGACTCACGAATTGCTTGTACCTACATGATCTTTTCTTTCAGGCGAAGACTGTGACATCGAACAGTTAGATCCTACAAAAGCTGACCCTGAGCACTTCTGCTACCAATGTCTTACAGAAGAAGAAGTAGAGAAACTACTCAACGAATCTGTAGAATTTTTGAATAATTCTTTAAAAATAACGCCTGCGTTAGCGAAAATGCTCCTTCATGAGCATAGTTGGAATACTCAAACGATAATAGAGCAATATAAGGATAATACATCATGCGTTCTTTGGAGTGGCCGGATACAACCACGAATACAAACCGATGAGAAACATGATTTTTTATACCAAACTATTCTGTGCCCAGTATGCATTTGTGCTCAATCTATAGATCGCTTTTATAATTTACGATGTGGGCATGCTTTTTGTAAAGATTGCTGGTCAACACATTTCGAGATACAAATATACCAAGGTTCGTATTATAATATTTTCGAATTTACTCAATTTCAGTGATATAAATTCTAGGAATATCCACGCAAATTGGATGCATGGCTCCGGCATGTAATGTGCTTGTTCCTGAAGATTTAGTATTAAATCTTTTAACAAGGTCGTCGTTGCGAGACAAATACCAACTATTTGCATTTCAAGACTACGTTAAATGTCATCCTGAACTTCGTTATTGCCCCGGCCCGAATTGTCCAATAATAATTCATAGCAAAGACATATCCCCAAAAAAGGCGAAGTGTACGTTGTGCAATTCATCATTTTGCTTCCAATGTGGAACGAATTATCATGCGCCAACGGATTGTCAGACTATAAAAAAATGGATCACAAAATGTGCTGATGACAGCGAAACGGCAAATTATATAAGTGCCAACACAAAGGATTGTCCAAAGTGTCATATCTGCATTGAAAAGAACGGTGGATGCAATCATATGCAATGTTTTAATTGTAAACAAGATTTTTGCTGGATGTGTCTTGGTGACTGGAAATCACATGGATCAGAATATTACGAGTGCTCGAGATACAAAGACAATCCTAACATAGCAAATGAGTCGGTTCATGTACAAGCCAGAGAAGCATTAAAAAAATATCTTCATTATTATGAACGGTGGGAGAATCATTCAAAATCTCTTCAACTAGAAGAGCAAACTCTAGATCGCCTTAAAAGGCGAGTTAATGGAAAAGTTATGGAAGGTTTAGGCACCTGGATTGATTGGCAATGTTTGTTTAATGCGGCCTCATTGCTAGCAAAATGTAGATATACTTTGCAATACACATATCCATACGCATATTTTATGGAACACGGCTCTAGAAAAGATTTATTCGAGTATCAACAAGTATGTTTTTTCAAGTAAACGAATTTAATGTTTGATTTTAAAATAATTTAATTTACGTAGGCCCAGCTGGAAGCTGAAATTGAAAATTTATCCTGGAAAATAGAACGTGTGGAAAACAATGAACTTGGCAATCTCGAGAATCAAATGGATATTGCCGAAAAGAGAAGAACTACTTTATTAAAAGATTTTTTCCTAACAAATTCAACTTTAAAGCAAATTGAATAAAGAAGATTGAATAAATATTTATGTTATGAGTCCACAAGTTTTGCAAGTCTATCAAAATCGATCAGTGCCTAAAGGCATATTACGAATATAAAGATATATATGAAAGCCAAACACATACATACACACACACGCACATATGTATATATATATATATATATATATATATATATATATATATATATATATATATATATATATATATATATATATATATATATATATATATATATATATATATATATATATATATATATACACATATATGTATTGCTAAAGCACGACGACGATACCGGAAGCGATCATGCTGCGAGCTATTGCAATCTAGTCTTGAGACCAATAAGCGATTTTATTTTATATAGATTTTGATTTCAGAAGAAGAAGCTATCCGGCGATTCCTTCTATCCATTGTATTTTATTTGAACACAATTAATTCAGCTTAAAAGGTTTCCCCCTTTTAAGTCTCCGTGTTATGTCGGTGATTTCTAGGATTTTGCTAGCCTGGACGTTCACGTATTGTCGAAGTCTTTGTTCGTGACTTTGTGCCATTTTTTTAGCTAGTTGCTCTACAGTGTCTATTTCTAGATCACTATGCAAGTTTACATTTTTTATGTACCATGGTGCATCAACGATGTTTCTTAGTACTTTGTTGTGGAACCGTTGTATTATATTCAAATTAGTTTTTTTTAGATAGATAGGTTTTAGGACTTGCTTGTAGAGCAATAGTTTGTTTTCTGTCGATAGAGTAGAATTTCTTCCCAATAGCCAGAACATTTTCCTGTAGCGTATGTCGAGTTCTTCCCTCTTCTTTTTCACGTGAACTTTCCATCGCAACTTAGCATCTAATGACTTGCCTAGGTACTTGGCTGAGCTGAGTATTTTTTGGCTTTTGATAAATACAGGCTTATGTACCGTCCTTTTATTCGTGAAGCCTACATGAACTGATTTAGATTCATTTAGTTTTATCCTCCCAATTCTTGGTACAGTTTTCTATTTGTTATAGCTGCTTGCAATTTCCTTGTTTATTCTTCATTGTTTTTTCCAATAGCCATTATAGTCGTATCATCTGCGAATGTTGCTGTTGTATATTTTCCCAGCGTTGGAAGGTCACTTGTGAACAAAATGTGAAGAACTGGTCCAAGCACACTGCCTTGAGGCACTCCAGCTTTTATCTCTTTCAACTTCGAGTAAGCTCCATCCTGAATAACCTAAAAGTATCATTCTGAAATGTAACATTTTAATATGTCGACGTACTGCTTCTGCTTGAGGTCTACCTTCATGCCAGACTTTGTAAAAAACTTCAGCTACATCCAGAAGGATAGTAGAGCATACTTTTTTTATCTTGCAAAGCTCTTTCGATGACATCCGTTATTGGTGATCCGGTATTAATCTTTTCCTTTCAATGATTGGTTTTAATCTCTTTAGAAACAGTTATCCAAAATTTTTAGATAGAATAGATAGTAACGAAATTGACCTGTATGATGATGCTTCATGTGGTGGCTTCTCAGGTTTAGAAATCATTATTACTTCAGCCGCTTTCCAGAGTTTTGGTACATATTTGAACCTAAAGCAAGTTCTGATGGTATTTCTTAACCTTTTTATTCCTACTGTAGGTAGTTGCTTCAAAACATCTCGTGTAATCAAATCATATCCTGGAGCTCTCTTCGTATCGAGTTTTGTTATTATTTCTTTGATTATCTCTTCAGCTGTCTTTGGTTCCATGTCTTTATCTTCGTTTTGTATAGTGATTTCTTTCACTGTTTCCGTCATCTGATACATCATGCGGCTGAAATATGCTTTCAAGGCGTTAAGCGAATCTTTCTGCTTTATGCTCTTTGTTTCTTGCCCAGCTTCCATCGATTTATATATATAAATATATATATATATATATATATATATATATATATATATATATATATATATATATATATATATATACATAAATGATTTAGCGTGCGTATTAATCCCCCGTGTCGTGTTCGAATATGGATAGAACGTTCTGTTTCATATTGCGCGAAACGAAAAACAAATGCTTTTTATCGTCTCATTTATATATTTACTAGGTTATTCTCGATAACATAATCTGTAGTGAAAATCTCTCCAGGGTGTAACCTCTCATGTTTATTATTTATAACAGGGTCGTGTAAATGATTTTCACATATATCTTTAGTATCAATTTTGAATACTTGGTATATTCGACTTAACGCATCAACATGTTCATACTGTCACCGCCACGATGGAGTATCCTAAAAACGTACGGTTGCAGGAATAATACCCAACTCGCGATACCTGAATTGATATCTTTCTTAATCAACGTTTGCTGTAACGCTTGGCAGTCAGTGTAAATATCAAAAGATCGTCTGTGCAAGTAAACATCGAATCTCTGAACGGCATATGTAATGGACAATATTTCGATAAGCCGAATATTTGGTCTCAGCCGAACTCGCCCGTTAAACTACGCTGTGGTTTAGACCAGGGGTGGGCAAACGGTCGATCGCGATCGACAGGTCGATCGCAAACAGTTCGACAGTCGATCCCAGACATTTTTAATAATTTACTAGGTTAATTTAAAATGTGAACTAAAAATTTAGTAGAGGATTTATTCAGTACATTTTGAAATGGGCCTTGGCTTAATAGATCCAATCGGACAGTCCACGCAGTTTCAGTTCACACAAAAGCTCACAGAGGCTTGGTGGCGGGGAAGCCAAAGGGAAAATCCAAGATAGCTATGTTTTCCATGTCATTTTGGTTTTCCACATCATTTTAGTAAAACTGCTTCACTAAATCTCGTATACGTATATGGTTGTTTCATTTCCTTAAATCTCTCTGTTCTAAAGTACACAATTTTTATTTTTGATTCCCGCTATACACCTTGCCTGAATTTGCATTCGTCTCCCTGCTACCGAGGTAGTAAATTGTCACACAAAGCGCAACAAAGGTTAATCTCAATTTCAGGTAAAATAACATTTTAAATTAAAATCTTTTCACGCCAATTTAGTTTGTGCAGTTCATTCTTTTGAGCCAAAAAGTGACATTTGGTGTTTGAATTTGAATATTGAATTGTGTAAATGTCTTTTCAATAACAAAATCGTTCGAATATTGAAATTCTTGGCATCTTATCCGTCAGAAATAATAAGTGTCTCCGCTTTTCTCCATTTTCAAAATTTTCGCTCGGAAGAATGACCAGATAATGGAGGCATGTCAAAATTTAGCTTCACGATTAACTTAATACTAGCCTAAAGAATGAACTGCATATACTAAACTAGCGTGAAATGATTGGAGACATGAGCCAAAGCTATCTGCATTTTCAATTTTTCAGCAATTTTTCACGCTTAAAAGTTAGTACAACTCTTGCTTATTTTCAAGCTAATTTTTTGGCGAAATAAATTTTACGTGAAAATTTGCATGAAAATTTAACATGAAATCGAAAACAGTACTAAGCTTTAGATGGCTTAGCTGAGAAAGCTTTTTGCAAAGATTTCTAAATCTTTTGCTTGAAATTATTGCATTTTTGGACACATTGGGAGAAAAAAACATGAACAATTGGAAGATCCAGTATGGGTAAAGAAATTAGCATTTCTTACGGATATTATGGGCCGTTACAGCTTGCTTAATTTACAATAAAAATAGGCAAATTTTTTAAATATTTTCCATATTTAGAAAAACATATTAAACTTACTGGTGAATGTAAAATGCAAAAGCTGAAAAACATCCTTCAGTTCGCGAAAAAGTCCGGGGCTTCGATGGCCGCTTGGACTGATTTTTTTTCTCCTGGCCCATTTATCTGGTATCACTATGGACCAATAGGTCTATGTGTGGCCTTGTGCCAACTGGTACAACCTAGCCTAACCTACTGGTGCATCTAATATTGAAATGTTTTGTCCTGAACTGGAAAATTTTATTCAAGAATTTGAGAGACGATTTGCAAATCCCAATAACCTTCAATCAATTTTTGAATTTATTTCATTTCCTTTTAGAGAACTCGATAACGAGGATATTTCATCAAATCTAGCTCATACTTTAAAATTGAATTCATCGGAGCTAGAGCTAGAAATTTTAACAGTAGCACGCGAAAATGAAAATTATTTTTGGATTTTATTACCATAAAAAATATCCATTATTGAGATTGGTGGCAATGAGGATTTTTGCTTTTTTTTTGCTTCTATTTATCTATGTGAAGCAACGTTTTCTCAAATAAAAAACATCGAATCGCAACTTAGGAGTTCTCTGACTGATGACCACTTAATGGCATCTATGCGATTGTGCATCAGTGCTGACAAGCCTAACTCTACAATACTTTTGATGAAATGGAGAGTCACGCATGTACATCAAAAATTAATCCAAAATATTTATTAATAAAATAAATTGCACAAAGTAGCAATACAATGTATTTAATATATTAATATCAATAAAGCCATTAATTAAATTTTTATTTGTTTTAAATTTAACCCATTTTTCGAAGTCGATCGTGTATAAATTAAAAAAATGTATGTCGATCATACCAGTATTAGGTTTGCCCACTCCTGGTTTAGACGAATCATTCGAAAGTTGTAGGAGCATCCGAACGTAGGAGCATCGGTATTCAATTCAAGCGATGCGTTACGATCATAAATTTCAAGAACGGAGGGAGTGTATAGCAATCTTTTAACATGTTGTATAGTTGCAATATGTTTTCCAGAAATAAAAAACGTTGCATCCAATTTTAATAGCTCTTGAAGCGGTTTGAAGTTTTTTTTCGAAGTTTTTTCTAAAATCGTCTAATATAAATCGTCTAAAATAATTCATCCGTCTATATAAATAATATATAATTTCTTTCAAAGGAAAATTTCCCCTCAGCAGCTCGAATTTCGCCAAGCACAAGAGAAACCTGTGTACCAAAACGGGTGGTTCGAATGAATGAAAGTTGGTACGCACCTACCTATCAGTGCGGGCTTACATAATTATTAAATTTAGTTTGTTTCACTAATTTGTGAGTTTTGTTGCTATTCAGTAGAATAATGGAGTAAACTTTTTCTTGGACTAAACTTGGCCTACTCAAAAGAAAGCATTTGATTTTTATATAAGAAGCAATATCGCGGAAATGACTATTATCTATGAAATAGGTAATAATTTAATTTACAAGACAAGATATTTTGAGGTATCCAAACACATGCTGTATTTTGCCGGACATAGTATAAAGAATACTAAATCATAACTTACAATCGAACCACTACTAATGAAATTTACCTTGACATATGTGTACGACTAATGTGCTTACATGCATGTATGTATATAGGAGTAACGTGCTTAGATATATGTAAGCATATGGACAAATGTGCTTGCATACAAAATGATACAGCCTTTCCAATGCGAAATTATATTACAAAAATGACATCGTCATCTATTGAAATTATATTAAGAAAATAACATTGTCAGCAAACATTATTTGATTTTCTTTTGTCATATGACTTATGGCGGAGGTAATTTCTTCTTCAGAAAACTTTTCTCCCACGTTGTCGTTTATCATATCTGTTAAATCTGAACGTGGTATACTCTGATCACGAATTTTTTGAAAACAATTGAAAAGGTTTTGCTTAAAAACATCCAAACGTTCTTTTGATATAAGATAATCGGACGTTTGATGTGATCTACTGCAGCTTTTTGAGGCTGGGTCGGAAATTTGTGTTTCAGCTAATTCGATTTTACGCCTTTTAAGAGCTGCGTTCTTATCAGAACTTGTATCATTTCTACTTTGTGTTTCATTGTGGTCGTCTCTTTTGCGTTTTTCCCGCGGTAACACTTTTTTGAAATATGCAAACTGAATAAGTTCGATAGCATCTTCCGCATCCTTAGCCGTTACCGTATTAGACAGCCTGGCTTTAGCATGAGCAGTTGCTAGACGGATTAGTGTCTCCAAAGTTCTAACGGTTACTGGTTGAGTGCGAACAACGTCAGCCTCAACAGCTTCGTGTCCTCGAAGATATGAATATTCATTTGCAATAACTTCACAAGCGCGCTCACTTAGTTTTGGTTTTAAACATTTGGCGATATGTATATATTTACGCATAAATTCCACCGATAATATCTGTTCTTTCTTAAGACCCGATTTTTCAAATATAGGCATATTGCATTCTCCATCCTAAAAATATAGAAATATATAAATATACAGAAATGAAAGTTATCTTCTATAAGGCAACATACATCTTCCAAGTTATTCAAAGTGGTTGGGAGATCATGATTGTGTCCATCAAAAATTTGTCCATGGTCTTCTGATGGTAGTCTGCAAAATTTAACAATAAATTAAAGAAATTCTTTTTGAGGTGTGAAAAGCATTTAAATGAGTCAAGCTCCAATCACAATGAGCATGAGTTCTTATCGTTTCAAACCGGATAATGCGTGGTTAAGGGGGGTAAAGGTTTACACTTGCGACAAAAGAAAATTATCTTTTTACCTTTTATCTTGCGTCAAAACTGTCACGCGAAGAAAAGAGAAAATTAGCACGCCTAAAGAATACAGACATTACATGCGTTGTACGCCATCCACCTAGAAGGAGACGTTTTGACATATATAAAGTTCGGTAGACCCCGGTGAACTGGGTACCTAGCTCGTATGGACTATTATGAATCTGATCGGAAAACCCTTTATGGCAGGCTTACCTGCAAGCACACAGTGCATACTTGACTGGCGTGACTACTTGCAGTTGGAAATCATTAATTTGTATTTACGCTAGTTGTGACAAATTTTAACATCTCCGACTTAGATCCATCGATATAATTTTACTTGTAAAGGTTATTGAATGTGACTTGACTTTGACTGAAAATAGCGTTCAGGTATTTGAATATTTGGCGGTACCATGGGGTCCCTAGTATATTCCGATGTCTTGATTATAGGTATGTTCGCGTACTACGATTAATTGCAATTAATTGCAATGAAGCCGTTTTTGTACTTACTAAAACGGAGTACAAAAACGTACAGAAACAGCTTCGTTGCAATTAATCGCAATTAATTGTAGTACGACCTTATATGTTTATGCCGTTGCCGGCTGAGTCCTCAGTCGTCTCTGATACGTGATTGAATACGAGTGCTCCAGGTGTGTACTTAGCAGCAAATTCAATAAAAAAAATTTTTGTTTCATTAATTTTAGTTCTTTCTCTATATAAAAACCAAAAACTCATTGTGCAAGTGTGAAAATATAAATATTAATCGCTAAAGTGCTATATTGCAAGAGGATGAAAGTGATGAGGATTTTGGCGGCAATGCTTCAAACGAAGAAGATAATGTTTCTATTCAACCTGGTTCTGAAGAGTCGGATGATGATTATTCAGAAGCCGATGATGTAGAAAATTCGACTTTGAATCAGCGAATTTCGCAACAACGTGCACAAGCAGTCAATTTTGATGAGGAAAAATAAAACTAAGTGGAATACTAAAGACCGCTCAAGAACATGAGGTTAGAATAAATTCCACACGTAATTTTTCTTTCTCTCTCATGTTTACATCATAATACGACACGACGCAGCTACGTCTATGACTGATTCCATTTTATAGATCGATTATCGATTCCACCACAAAGAGTACCTGGACCTCGAAACGGCGCAGAAGAGTATCGAATACCTCGAATTTTGGAATCTACTTTTGTAGCATATACAAATATAGAAATCGAAAAAAATTTGTTCAATAATGATGGCTCAAGTTACACCTTTGCAGACCTATCACCACACCACTGATTTATGTGAAGTGAATGCATTTATTGGATTAATTTACTATGCTGTGAAGTGGACAGCAAATCATGTTGATATCAATGAGTTATGGAGCAATTTCAATGGAGTTAGCTTTTATCGATGTGTAATGCCAAAATCTAGATTTAATTTCCTCGCAAATTCATTACGTTTTGATATTCGAGAAACGAATACATGGAACATGGACCAACCAATACATGGAACTAACCGATCTGTTACTTGCGATAACTGGCTCACAACCATTCCTCTGATGAAACAGATGATCGAAGAGCCCTACAAAATAACTATCACTGGTACTATCCGAAAAAATAAACCGGATATACCAAATGTAAATATTACTCTGGCAAGTTTCACGCAAAAAAAAACATAAGGTTGTACTGCTTGTTAGCAATAAGATCACAACAACAACCATTGGTGAAAAAGGTAAACCAGAAGTAATCTTACATTATAACAAGATGAAAGGCGGAACTGATGTGTTCGACCAGCTGTGGCACGCTTATACTACTACTCGGGGAACAAAGCGTACGCCAATGCGGTATTTTTTCGGTATGCTTGACCCATCTCATATTAATACAAGAATTTTATATTTATGCAAATATTCAGAAAATCGTACTAAAAAATTATCTGCTAATAATGAGTTGAATCAGCTTGTACTCCATCTCGTGCAGCCATTCTTACGAGAAAAGTTACAAATTCCTACTCTTCGCTCAGACATAAAACGAGGAATTCTTGGAATAAATATTCCAACTCCAGAAGAAGATCGTCCTCAATTGCAGAAGAGAATAAGATGTGTACTTTGTTCTTATCATAAAGATCGTAAGTCAAAAGCGCAGTGCCCATCTTGCCGGCGACCAATGAGCGACGGTCATCAAGCATACCTATGCAGTGACTGCGCTGGATATGAATGATTCACGCTCAAAAACTATCAATATATCTTTTATAATCATTATAATTATCTCGTAAAATAAAAATTAGTTATGTTCATCATTTTGTAATAAAAAAGTTATTTGTTTCATTCTTGAATATGAGAAAATTACGAATTTTTACACCTTCAATTTCCCCACCGTCAGTATCCGAAACAAATACCTTTTTTCAAACGCCCAGTATAGGATTATTTTTTTTATTATTCTAGCATACTTCAAAAGAACTAATATAAATTTTTAGGTAAAAATATTAAACATTGAAGGAGCTTCAATTTTTTTTGTTAAAATTGCGTATTTTTTAACACGGTCTTGGAACATTGGGGTGACAGAATGCGCTACTGCGAAACTAGCCGAGGCAGCCACTTGAACGAAATTGGGTTCCATCATTAATGGGAATGTTTACTCTTACTAATAAAGCCATAATACATGGAAAAAAAATTAAATTTTGTTGTGAAACTTGTATTTGACCCACCCTGTATAAGAATAAGTTAAGTTAGTTTTAAGTTAAGACAGTAAAGTCAGTTCTCGTTCTACAGTCAAGCGTACGTGTTACTTATTTTAAATTGTGCTCCCCAGATATAATACTTACCTAAAGCAATGAACTTTGACAACATGATCAGCAATAATTTTATCCTGTTCTTTATCAACATTATCCAACATTATGAACAGAAGATCAAATCTCGTCAGTAAAGAATCCTGCAGTCCAATATTTTCCATTGGTGTTTTATATTGATCATACTAAAATAGTTCAAATTATTTAGCATAATTCTAGAAAATAATGCATACTTCTTCCGAAACAAATACTCCCTCTGAAATGCTTGCTTAATTCAATTTATAACTTGATTGCTTACCTTTCCATACACAGGGTTGGCGGCGGCTAATACTGAACAACGCGCATTCAGTGATGCATGAATACCTGCTTTCGATATAGTCACATGGCCTTGTTCCATAACCTATTAAAGAAGCTCGCAATAAAAACCATCTTATAACTAACATTGTTTACCTCATGAATAGCAGTCCTATCTATATCGCTCATCTTATCGAATTCATCAATGCAAACAACGCCGCGATCAGCAAGAACCATAGCACCAGCCTCCAATTTTCTCTCGCCTGTTTCTTGGTCTGTTGTAACAGCTGCCGTTAGACCAACACCGCTTGAGCCTCTGCCTGTAGTGGTTACAGCTCTTGGAGCTACGTGAAGTACATAACGTAAAAGTTGTGACTTGGCTACGCTAGGATCACCAATTAATAAAATATTCACGTCGCCTCTGAGCCGAGTGCCATTTGCCAGTTTTTTCTCTATACCTCCTAGCAGTAAACATAAAATTGCTTTTTTTACAAAAATTTGACCGTATATCGACGGAGCTAAACTTCTAGCAAGCAGTTCAAATACATTGGTGGTTTTAGCCAGCATTTTACAAGAGTTTACTTCTTCTCTCGACATCGAGATATCAACTTCTTTGTCTAACTGCAATATGTTATTAGCAGCTAGGAGAGTCTGAAAAGTTCCCGAAGTGTAGGTATTGTTTTTTGATGGTATACATTTATAAACGGCAACCACCTTAAGGCGATCACCTGGTTTACACTTATCAACCAAGTCTGCTTCACAAATAATGTCTACAGATCGCGGAAGTTGCCCAACCGGGGAGTTTTCAGGCATTTCTTGAAGTGTTATTATTTGATGATCTCTGTAAACGGAGAGTCCAAATTCAGTTTCCAAAATATTTCCCTCGTCGTCCTTAGTAGGATAAATTGATCTGCTTGCTTGCTTTTCTGGAACAGATGCGTCTGCGTGTCTCACTTCTATAGTTTTTTTCGTGACAGGACAAAAATGCACGCTTAGGAGTATTTTCGGCTTGACTAGCGAAACCTTTGTGACTATACCTTCTACGCAAACAACATTTCCGATGAATCTGCAAGTTATTTAAATTTAAGTTTATTTTGTCATGCAGTAAATAAGAAATATAAACTGTGTAAGTGTAAACAATAATTGAAAAATTGGTGATAACGTAGCAGACGGAAATTCTTCATTTTGCATTTACAAAGTTCGGATGCGCTCTTAGAGAGCAATCTGATTACCCCAAACCAGCCTTTAATTGTTTTGCTGCGCTTGGATGTTACTCTGTTGTCGCTCGTGACCGACCACGCACCTTTAACACCTTTACGACCGAGCCATTTCGTGGCGTGGGATGTAAGATGCCATATAAATGCGCATATTCACAGGATGAATGTGCACATTCACAGGATGTGAGTAATGTCTCGCAACACCGACAAAAAGCTCTGCTAAACTAACAATGAAAATAGTTTCCATTGAAATACAAATTTATTTCGGAATTGGGATAATCTCTCACATGAGAGAGATATAAGGAAATGAATATAGCAGTGAGAACTGAAGCAATTTTCCTGAATCTGAGGGTTAGTAGTATTGGAGGAAAATTATGGAACGGGCAAATTTGACAGTCTTCTCCTGCGCAAACAGAAAAAGAACATATGCAGAGGTAGGCTATATGTACAAGAATTTGACAAGTAACAACCATAAGCTCGTAGAACTTAGGTAGCGGAGATGCTAAAGGGACAATCTGAGGTAGTAATTCTCTCGATTTGTTCTATTAGAAGATTTTATATTTGTAGTGAAATTGCTTCACTAAATTTCGTATATGTATACGCTTGTTTCATTTCCTTAAATCTCTCTGTTCAGAGGATAATCCCAATTGTTCCGTGTGTGTGTGTGTATACAGTTCAAATTGAGATTTGTGACTGCTTTTCAATGGGTCAGTTCCCTGTTCAGTTAACGCTAAGTGTTGATGTTACGGCAGAAAATGTGGGAATTAAGGCCCGAAATTTTCACTCTAAAAGCAATGACATCTATTAGCAATGTTGGCTTTTTATTTCCCTATTAACTGAAGGGAACTTTCCGCAGCATGTCGTTTCGCTCAAGTTTAATACTAGGTTTAAACTGCGGAGCAGCGAACAAAATGTTTCCCGGCAAAATGAAAAGCTCATTTGTTATGGGATCTGGGGTTAATTGCGTTTGGCGAAGAGTATAGTACACAGATATAAGAGAGAGGATGGATTAGAAATCGGACTTGAGAAATGGTCCAACTTTCAACTTTCTGGTTATTAGTGTAAAAGTGATATACGAATGCGTGAGCCCAGCGAAACCGGCTTTAAGGAGCATCGTTGACATGGCGAAACATTGAACAATTATATGATCTTCTTGCATCTTGCTTTTATTTAATACAACGTAAGAGTCAAAAGTGCTGGCACACTTAGAAATTTAATTTTTGAACTAACATATTTTTCGAACTGTAAGGTATAGAAAACTGTTGAATGTCTCAAATCAAAATTTTATTCGTTTCTAAGAAATTATAGTTATTTCACAGCAGTTTATACAGTACTTATCATTTTATATTCAAAAACATTGTAAGAGTGCTATTTTTATCAGTAATGGCACACTTGTTCCTATCAATTGAAAAATTACAGTTCAGCTTAAAACTATTATTTAGTTTGGGCTCCTTTTGCTTTTCTCACAGCTTATGAGCGTCTTAGCATAGATTCTACAAGGTTATTTGTCACATTTGGGCTTAGAGCTTCTCATTCTTCAAGCAAAGCATTTTTCAAATCTTATTTGCAAGAAATTGGCCTTTTTCGAACTCGCGGACCGTAGATGCACTTACTGACTTCTCTGTTTCACGGGTGATGTTTTCTGCAATTTTCACTGCACATGATCTTTGATTAGCTTTTACTTCTTTGATGATTTCTTTTACTTGCGCGGGATCAATTTCCTGGGTCGACCAGAACGGAGAAAATTTTCTACTTTTCTAGAAGACTTGAGATTCGCGATTATATTCCTGATTGTCGCATAATGTCTTTTGAATATTTTTCCAATTTCGCGGTAGGTCTTGCCCTCTTGCCACAAATGTAAAATTATTTTTCTTGCCTCTGAGTTTCGTGCCTCATTTTTCTGAAATATGCTTAATACTGAGCACGACTCAAATAATTCAGCTTTAGAGCCAACACATCTGCAAGGCATGATAAAAGCAAAAGAGGCCGAAACAAAATTCCGATTTTAAGTTTAACTGCTATTTTTCAAATGGTAAAAACAAGTGTGCCATTACTTTTGACTGATAAAAATAGCACTCTTACAATGTTTTTGCATATAAAATTATTAGTACAGCATGCATTGCTATGAAATGATTATAATTTCTTCGTAACAAATAAAATTTTGATTTGAGATATTCAACTGTTTTCTATGCCTTACAGTTTGAAAAATATGTTAGATCAAAAAAGAAATTTCTTTTTGTGCCATCACTTTTGACTCTCACAGTACGTGCATGTACATGTACATTTAATGTAAGAATATTTTTATTACAAATGAATCGTCTCCTAATGTTTAAACTCGCTTAATCCATTATTGATCTCAGAAACCTGTGAACAATCACATAAACATTTGGCTACAAATGGAATAATCAAATTGCTGTTATATTTATGTACATATATAATACACAATATATTAACGCAATATTAACATGCATTGCACACGTTTTTGTGTGTTCACACATCATATAAAACAAGCGCCTTTCATGCGACCTTATCCTACGATCAGAGAAGTCACATGTGAAATTGACACCGGTTTTCTGAACCCTGCGAAAATTTGACATTACTTTTGGTTTTTCGGAATGATGGTATTTAAGGTAAATAAGGGAGAGCACTAGGGTGAGCGCGTTAGAGAGGGGTGTAATAAGCTGGGTTTTTTTTAAAGGCCCCCATTCACGAGCAGTCCATCAGTTCAAATGGCCTGACGCCTGGCCAACATCTCACCGTGCGTGGGAGAACTCAGAAGGACTCATGGACTGAAGGAAACAAATTGGATTTCCAATCAAAACAAAGTCCATGGTCTCAGCCTATTGCGCCATTTTTTGGCTCGACCGAAATAGTTGGCAGAGTTTTAAAAATCCATAAAATGGACTGGTCGTGTGTGATGATGCCTCAGTCCAAACAACGTGGCAGTTTTGCTTCACACGCTGACCTGTGGCAATTAGCGGTCAATCTTTCGTGAGGAGTGATGGATGGCTTGTCTCATATTCGTATCCTTTCGTTTGATCAATGGGGTGACAAACTGTAGCAACGTGTTATGTCGTTTCATCCATTCTTAAATAATTTTGCCAATCAGAAAGCTCAAGTGTGAGGTCTTTTACCAAATTTACGTGACTCATTTGATTCCGTTCGGAAAGCCATCTATTTTTCTGCTTCCTTTTTGGTTTTCATTTGTTTATGTAGATGCAAGCTGCAATTGTAAATAAATTCTCCATATGCTTCGGATCCATTTTATTTATATATGTGGTATAGTAAAGACATTAAGAGGGAATTTCGCTAAACGTCAGGGCTTTCGCTTTTGTGCAGTAGAAGCTGATCCATCTAACTGGGATTTAATGGAAGAAACCCGTTATGCAGGCATTAACATTGGCTAGCTCTTGTGGGGGAACAGTGATTATCTGAGCTTACTGCAGTAACTGAGTGCAGTATGCATTAAAACTATTTATAATTACAAGTAATCAAAACTAAAATAAAGGTTAATCTGCAAAATAAACTGATAGCAAACATCTGATATAAAACAAACTATTATTTACTCACTTAGTTGAAAGTGTTCGGGGCGTAAGATGTCGATCTCCAAAACAACCGTCCAAACCGATAAAATACTGGTGCAACATATTCGACAGATCTGGGCGCGTTGATGATACATGTTCCCGGAAAGCAGTATCGAATGCACGCAACTCATCTTCACCTTTCGACAAAATGGCCTTTGCTCGGCTAGGGCTTTTTCGTTTCAAATCGCTGATATTAACCAGAAGTCGATTCCCTCCTTCGACAAGGAGCTCTTTCACAGCATGCGAATATTTTCCACTATCTTCCTAAAGTACAGAACAGTAGCAAAACAAATAATCTTGCGACCAGCTTACCTCATCATCCAGAAAATTGGAATACTCCAACTCAATCGAGCGCAAATTACGTTCCACACCACTCATAATTCAGATTATTCTGTAAATTTCAAATTACGATGGTATCATCAGCCAACAAGCACAATTTACCGCCAATTTTTCGCCTTTGAGTATATATTGAATAGGATTTCCCATAAGAAATCTTTGAGTCATGAAAGTAGTGGACAATGGAGTGGCCCTTCACATTTGAAATACATTGGAATGGATAAAACCGTGAGGCAAGGGGAATGCGATATTTTGTCTCCCTATTGCCGATGTTTCGTTTGCCTCTTGCACGTTTGTCTCCTTTGGAATACAATGTCATATGATCACAAAGTGGAGAATTGGCTGTCAAATTGACAGACGCGGTGTTGAGCAAGTCGCTGGGGTAGATGCAAAGCAGTTGTTTCACTCTGGGCCACTCCATTATTTTATCTCCATTCTTTGAGTATTAAGCAACGATAGCTGATAATTGGACAGGCAGACAAGTAAGTGCGCTGGGACCAGTGAGGTAGTAGAAGTGGAGATGACATCGACGGTATAACTTTCAACCATTGGCCCCTTCAATTCTCTCGCACACAAAACATGTTAAAGCAACATATCCGCCATTTCTCGCTTAATGTCAAATTGGAGGAGAACTGCTTGGATTTGTCCAGATTTGACGTTTAGTCGACAAAAAATTACTACCACCCCATTCAATGTAAATCTTATGGGCATTTCCACTCCATATCTACTACCTTACTGGCTGGGAGAATGCAATGCCTTCTAGAAGTACGGACTGTCATGCAAAATGGTGACGTCACAGTAAGTGGTCAAAGTGTCGCGAAAAATATATGCAGTCTGGACTGCTTATTGAGGGGTTTTTAATTTGTTTGCTTCGATCGCACATCACTATCGAATCAACAATCGAGTCGAAGTCAAAACTAACAAGATGTTTTAGCAATCGAGTCAAGCATGTTGCAATCACGCATAACTACAACTATGAAGCATAAGATGAGTTCATGCAAAATTTCTCAGACGATTAAACTGCAACTACTTTAACCCTGGAATGGTACGGTAAATTTTTGAATGATTTTAGGTACATGTTTCTACCAAAAAGATGGCAACAATAGTATTATGTACATTTTTTATTTGATCATTAACCCTAGAATGGTACCGATGAGTAAATTTTACTCACATAGGGTATACATTTCGTCGCGCAATAGCCAGTTGGCCACTCCGACTGCCATGAGGCTAGAAGCTATATAATCTTTTTATGTTTAATGATAAAATAAAAAATGTACATAATACTATTGTTGCCATGTTTTTAGTAAAAACATGTACCTAAAATCATCCAAAAATTTACCGTACCATTCCAGGGTTAAACAGAAAAAGATTATATAACTTCTAGCCTCATGGCAGTCGGAGTGGCCAACTGGCTGGTGCGCGACGAAATGTATACCCTATGTGAGTAAAATTTACTCATCGGTACCATTCTAGGGTTAAGAAAAAAATAATATGTATTTTGATTTGTTTTGCAAGCTTTACTAAATGGAATTTAAAACTAGCTCAATTCTCCGATTTTGGTAAGAAATATCGGATATGAAAAAGTTACAAATAATCTAACTACAGCAACCGAATACAGTAAACAATAATACGACATGTTACTGGAGACTACTATTTTTTTTCTTCCTTAGGTTCTCTTATTTCGTTGATGTCTTATTTAAGTTAAATTCTAATGATTTTTTGACATGAGGTATTGATTTAATATGTTTATCCACACATAATTCCGAGCACTTTTCGAATTTGGACGTATAATTGATGATATCACGTTCGGTTGGGTTGACTGGAATTCCCATTTTTATGTCGTCATTGCATTGCTGATGGAAACGATAATACTAATCAAAATACCAATAAGAATCATTAATTTGAGTTTACCATAATGCATCTTTGTAGTCGGCCATGGAATTCTTGAAGCTCCATTTGCACATATTCTTGTGCTCTTTGCAACGGATCTGAACAGTTATTTACACAATCTCTTACGTAGTTGATGCTTGCGTTTTCATCTTGGCAGCATTTGGCAGCACATTTGTGCATATCTACCTAAAGATTAGTTAAAAAGTTAGTTTGTGTGCATTAATTTTACTATCTGCGATTATCAGATAGTAATAACATAAACATTTTTAATGCAGAGAGTCAAAAATATACGGGAAATGTCATGTTTTAATTGTTTTACTTCATAATATGTTTTTTGGTCTGACTTTAGAATTTATTTTTCGAACAGTGTCTCCTTACTTTGCAGGAGATGGCAGGAAAGTGTTTCCTACTTTTTTCAGATGTTCCCCCCATCAAGCTCGCGAAGAGACCTCGCGTACCATTCACGTATAAATAAAGGGCTAATTAATATTTTTTTTAATCAAACTATGTCTGTTCCTTTAGTTAGTTTCGGACGAATTTAGGCACCCACACGTTACCTAAGCTTTCCCTAACCCCAAAATATAGCATCTGAACTTGTTGTGGATACACTTCCATAAAAACACATCTGTCGACATACAATTCACGGCTCTACACAAACACTATGCACTTACATTTTGCATAAAAATTTGAAACACATGTAAGCTAAGTAAAATGTAATTTTGATATAAATTATTTATATAGTTTAGTTGGAGTTAGTTTGCCGATAAGACAACTTTTAATATTGCAATAAATTGTATAAAAAAACCTTATTTATACACTAAAAACTAACTTGTAAAGGGTGACGTTCAAGTAAATGATCGTTCTTTTCTTTTGAGAGTGAGATTGGGAATGCTTAGCGGCGCCTCAACTGAACTGAAACCCAGTGGAGGTCCTGGAAGGTGTGATGGCGAACCATCAAGAGGCAAATCAAAAAAAGTTCCCCGGGAGCAGGGTACCTTAGAAATGATTGTGAAGGACCCTCGTCCGCATAAGCGAAACACCCTTTAGTCCAACCCTGACGGATGCTGGTGTGCGGTTTCGCTAGCTGTACGCGGCTGGGGTGGGTCATTATAAATGGGGTGGACTAACTCCCAGAAAAGGTAGGACGCTACCTATATTTCATCCGTCAATGAACATATACCGGCCGGAATTCACAACAAAAAAGGAAAGGGCAGTAAAGGACCAGAACTAATTCTCAGGCATGGACTGCAGGCCAAACCCAGCCGAGACGTTTTAAAGCACGTTACTAGAATTTGTATAAAAGGGGACCTGGAAATAGCACGAAAATAAAAAAAACGGGGCAATATGCCTCTATTTAGCAGGCCTGAGGAGAAGCAGACAGCCTCAGGCCCCTGTTGTGATTGGGACCATGACCCCAGATTTTGCGGGAGCACTCCACCCACTGACTTCGGCCGAAAAAAACAAACAAAACCAAAAGAAAAATAGGTGACCGAAGTCCCTCCCTTATGGTGATATATCATATTATGCACGAATCAAATACAGGCCAGACAGGCCATAGCGAACCCTGAAAATAGAGAGTCTTTCCGGACTTTCGCCCAGTAAGAAGGCCTAATTTTCCACTATTGACAATACATTTTTTTTTAACAACAATCGCTATGACAAAAACTACATAATCCTTGGGAATGAAACTAGACCATATAGAATTATGGAGCTAGTTTCATTGTAAGGAATTACGATAAACGAAGAACAAGGAAAACGTCTTTTTTAGTGCGCTTTACATAAATATTGGCACATCAAATGAAAACGAAGGAAGGGTGTAGACCGTATATAAAAAAGTTGCAAGTCGGATTGAATATCAAACAAATGTAGGAACTCTATAGGCCTTACGGAATTCACGTCTTCGTCTTCATCTTCAGCTTGTTATCACAGATTGTGCCGTCTGATAGCTCAGCGAAATAGCTGAGCTATTCTAGCAGTTTGAAACAGACCAAGACGAGGTCTCCGAAATCGTTGGCTTTGCTTCGTAACATCGCCTCAAAACACCATTAATCTAACGAAAAATCAAATCAGAGCGTGGCTTCGCCAGTTGTTATACAGGAGAGCAATACCAAAGCGTAGATAGCTGAATTCGGAAAAGCTTACCTTGCTCTGACGTCACATTCTGTTATAACAAGTTGAAAAATCAGGTTTTTGGTTTCAACAGGATACCGGCCCTAAACAAACAGTGCAAGTTGTTCAAGAATTGATTCTGCAGAACAAAACTTCCGTCACCAGAACCCCAAACCGATTGAAAATTCTTGTTTAGGTTGTAAACTAGACTACGAAAGCTTGAAGTAAGCAAAAAGAATCAACTAAAGACGTTATAGACAAAAATAGTGTTGAATCAATAGTCTAAAAAAATTAGTTAGCTCAACACCGAAAAGATTGAAAGCAGTGATCCCTTCTAAATGATATGACGAAAAGTTTTAAGTGGAGAGCGAAAATTGTTTGCTGCATAATTGAATTAGGTAAAGTATTTTTGTGCCGATGGAATTGATAAACTTCTAGTCTCTGATAGAATTGATTAACTTCTTTAATTGGCAGTAGCTATGATTGTTTTACATCAGGTCTGTTCGCGTACTACAACAGCAACAGATTTTTGCAGTTGGCTTCTTTTTGTGGCAAAATTTGGCTTGCAGCAAGAGTACAAAAACGACTTGCGGGGAATCTATGTTAATATTTATAATAGATTCAGATATGCGAACAGACCTATCATTTGGAGTAAGAGTACTTTTGCTTTCCACTGAACGATGCTTTGCCGCTATCGACCAATTTTCCAGTTCACAAATTGAGACACCAACTGTTCATTGTATTAGCCAGTGAGACGAAAATAATATTTCATATTCAGTTTCCTCAAGTAATTACCGCTAACATTGCATGTAACTGCGATTTTACCGAAGCCACATCATGCACTATCCTCCACTAAACCTAACTGTTCCATACCTGCATTTTCCTCAAATACAGTTTGTCGATATCATCAACCAAATTCGTAACAGCTGATTCAACTCGTTCTTTCTGGCGGTCAACCATATTCCTGCCTTCAACTTTAACATTCGCCACTGAGTAGAAAACCACTGTAGAAACGGAGTGAGCATCAACCAAACGACATTCCACCTGTAGAGCCACTGAGATAGTAGAAATGGAGTGGGCATGCTCATACGATATGCATTCGCCTCGTTTACAAACCGGACCGACTTGACTTGAAATGGATTGAAATGAAACCGCAAAGTCGGTCTTGGTGCGACTGGATTAGCGTAGGTTGACCGGATAAAATTCAGCTAGTTCTACTAAAGTAAAGTATATCGCGTCGGAATGTCACGTATATGAATAGAACTTAAGTGGACTTCGAAATTTTCAATCCTCAATCCCTTGATTCGGATCTTTTAACGCCCAAGTCGATCCGATCAATGCCTCCTAGAAGTACGGGCCGTCATGCAGAATGATGATGTCACAGCAATAGGTCAAAATGTCGTGAAAAACACACGCAGTCTTATGGGACGTCGGCGGGAAAATGATAATTGTACAGGTTGTGTTGAAGTGAGTGAAGTGAAAACAAAGTGAGATCCGCGGAACAGTGCTAGTGAACAGCTAAAACACAAATTAATGCGGTGCGCGCGGTATAATTAGAAAAATTCGCCACGAAATGTTTATCAGATGTTGTTAGGTTATGTGGTGTTTTGCGTCGATTCACTTTCGATACAATTGATTGACACAAAATGCAAGTTATAACTAAATATTAACACTACAACGCATCCACGCACAAAAAAATAACGTTTTATTCATATTTTAGCTAAAAAACAGCAAGTGAAATCTCGGTGCGTGTCGGCACTGCCTCGTGGAAATGTCAAATTCCCTACCGCCATGAAGTCACAGCGAGAACGATTACGTAGCCTGACGGCCCGTACTTCTAGGAGGCATTGCTCTCAGGTTGCTTTGACAGATAATGCATTGCGCAAATGGGGGCGCAATTTCAAGGTCAGAGTGTTTTTTCTGTAAAAGGGAAGGAGTTCACCCACTTATCATTCTATATACTTTGCCTTGGCCTTCAACTTGTTATAACAATGGAGGGAAAATAAAGGAGTGGCCCGGAGTGAAACCACTGCTTTGCATCCACCCCTGCGACTTGACAGCCAGTTCTCCACTTGGTGATCATACGACAGTGTATTCCAAATGAAACAAACGTGCAAGAGGGACACAAAACAGTGACAATCGCCTTAAAATATCGCATACCCCTTACTTCATGGTTTTATTCCCTCCAATCATGGCCTTCATATAAAAGGCCTATCGCAAAAGCAATTAAGCTACAAGATGGCGGACCTAAGCTACTTTTCCCAACCAGTCCACACAGTGATGTTTTTTTATGGTTATAAAGAAATTCACGAGATCCACCTACAGGAGATATGAGGAAACTCATATGTCATGTTAATCACTGTTGTTTTGGGATCTTTCACAAGCAATTTAGATATAAAAAGTCTTTAGCATCAGACCTCAATTCACCGGGACACTTATCCGAAGTATCGTTTATGTAGAAGAATTTGCAGATTATCAATATTTGATGATTTTTAAAGTGGAATAAATCCTACCAACCACAAACGGCAATTGTTTACAATTCACATTGCCGAGAGTAGGTGGCAGGTATTCCAAATTGCAAAGTTCTCGCGTATACAGCACAATAAACACATCACTTTCACGACACTTATCCGAAATATCTTTTACGCGACAAAAACTTCGAACGGAGTCTCCGGATAATAGGAAAATAGACTCTATTCCCTGATTCAACCGAGTAGAACCATTCACATTACTAATTGTCAGAGAAATGTCAAACAGTTGTCATTGTGCAATTCCCAATAAATCTTAATAACGTGAGGACTACACCATTTTAAAAAGTAGCTTAATACCTGTCAGATTGCAAGTCGCGATAGGCCTTTTATATGAAGGCCATGCTCCAATACATTACAAATGTGAAAGGCCACTCCAATGTCTACTACCTTCATGGGTATAACTGCATTGACACATGTCTCAAATCATTTTATTTTAGTTTAAGTACGTGCAGCTCATTCTTTCTAGCTAAAAAGTGCCATTTGGTGTTTGAATTTGAAAACTGAGTTGTGCAAATGTCTTTTCAATAACACAATCAATTGAAAATTGAAATTCTTGACATTTTATCCGTTAGAAAAGAGCAGTGTCTCTGCTAGCCCCTGGACACGGACGGTATAACTTTCCACCATTAGCCCCTTCAATCCTCTCGCGCACAAAGCATGTTAAAGCTGCCTTTACGCCAATTCGCTCTCATTGTCAAGTTGGTGGGGAACAACTTGAATTTGACCCGATTTGACAATGAGCAGACAAAAAATTACTACCATCCCCTTCAATGTAAATCTTATGGGCATGTCCACTCCATTTCTACTACCTCACTGGTCTCTGCTTTTCTCCATAGCCAAAATTTTCGCTCGAAAGAATGACCAGATAATGGAGACGTCAAAATTTAGCTTCACGATTAACTCAGTACTAGCCTTAAGCCTAGTATACAATACTGGATTCAAACAGGATTGAGATTAAAAGAGTAGTATCTAAACCTTTAAACAACCGCTGCCTTCCATTGTTTCAATCTCAATTCCTAAATCAATCCGCATTGTATACGTAACTGGCAGGTATTCTGTTACAAATGCATGCCACAAATTCGTAGAGGTTTAAGTGCTTCACTCTTCTTCGCTTATTATAAATTTTTTTTTCCGTGCTGAAAGCGCCGAATGATGAACTATTTTTTTATGTCCAAGGATATACATATTTATAATAAGACATGTGCCAGCATGTAGAGAACCATTTGTGCGCTTTTCTCCCTCAATTATTTTTGCGTCTACCTGAAACCACCTGACTTAGTCAGAGCGAATATGCTGCTATAATAAATACGGTCTGACTTGGTCTGACCATGGTCCAATATGCGTGCGGCATAGAGATGGGCAAAAGCGCTCATAGCTCACCACTCACCACTCACTTTTACAGTGCAGCGCCTGAAAAAAGCAAAGCATAGACTGCGAACGAAAGCTCTGGTTTGACTAAACTTAGTGAAATGTGCAGCGAAAAGTTTACTGAGAGTACGGCGCAACACTGTAAAAAAGAGTCATGAGTGGTGAGCTAAGAGCTATTTTGCCCATCTCTAGTGCGGCACATCGTAGAAATATATATGTAGTTCTTTTTAGACAGCCATGTAGCATATGCATTGTATACCATCGTCTAAGCATATACATACATATAATCAAAATCAAGGCAAGTGCTAGCATGTGTTGAGTCCTTTAAGTGGATTCCCGCCCCCCTCAATTCTTTTTGAATTTACCGGCTTCTTTCTGACTTAGCGCCTGGCGGTGGTTCAATATATATGTAGGACATCACATAAGTACATATTTTGTACTTCAGAATTCGTGCTTTGCATATTACGTCCTAACATAATCATAAAATTCGACGGCATCTTATCGCAGTTACAATATGAAATGCATAATCAAACTCTAGGAATCGATACACAATCTGATTTTCATGATTGTCAACCGAATTCTGTACTTTTCAACATTACTCACACATTACTGTCGTCTAAGCCACACCCTGCATACCGCCGGATAAACATAATGCTTACCCCGACCCGACATGGAGGGAATGCCCATCGTGGCAAGGAAATCTTCGCCGAAGGTAAAACAAATGTGCGTTCATAGCCATATATGGTAAAACGTGAATGGCTCTCATGCGAAATGGGAAAGAGTGGGGAGACGTTTATATACGCTGGCACGAATACCACATTCTTCACTTTGAAGTTAGTAACTAGCGAGAAGGGTTGAATTGAAGTGGATAGAATTGCTGTTCGGTGTTGAAAACTAGTTTGTGGATTTAAATTTGTAAGTGAAGAGAAATTATAACTGGTGCATTGAAGTTAAGAGTTATTGAATCCATTAATGCAATATAAATCTGTGGGTTGATCTTGTATGACCTGCACACCGTACCTAGTGTGATAATTGACGTTGAATAGGAGTAACACCCCTAGAGTTAATTTGGTGGTCAAACGGAGCTTGAGCCGCAACGAAGTTTATTAAAAATTTTTGAAATAAGTGCTAAAACGTTCTATCAAGTCTTCTGTGAATTACACAGTGGCTCTGCATCTACGATTCGGCGCGTTGGAAAGTGCACCCGGTTTGGTTCTTCAGTTTTCATTGCCTTATATGGTCACATGTTTGATGATTGGTTGTATTGTTTGCGGTGGGATAGTTGACTCATAACTGGTTATCGTGATGAGTCCATTTTCATTGTGAGTGAAGTGTGCGGCTCAGTGCTCAATCGGGATTGAGGGTATATCAAGATCACAAAGGCCACGTTCCCTCCGTAGTTTGAATTGTATAGTATATGAAATAATTTCTGTACTCAGTTTAGTTAGTTTTTCAAACAGTTATAATAGCCTCATTTCCTATCTTACAGTGAACAAAATGTGTGACGAAGAAGTTGCAGCGCTAGTCGTAGACAATGGGTCTGGAATGTGTAAAGCAGGGTTTGCTGGTGATGACGCGCCTCGGGCTGTGTTTCCTTCTATAGTAGGTCGCCCTCGTCATCAAGGAGTTATGGTCGGTATGGGACAGAAAGATTCGTATGTTGGAGACGAGGCACAAAGTAAAAGAGGTGAGTAAATTAAAACATGTACTTGTCTGCTTCCTACAACGAGACTATTTACTTACGCAGGTATTCTCACATTAAAATATCCAATCGAGCACGGGATTGTAACTAATTGGGACGACATGGAGAAAATCTGGCATCACACCTTTTATAACGAACTTCGAGTGGCACCTGAAGAGCATCCTGTACTATTGACAGAAGCACCCTTAAATCCTAAAGCCAACAGGGAAAAAATGACTCAAATTATGTTCGAAACTTTCAATACTCCTGCCATGTATGTCGCGATTCAAGCTGTATTGTCGTTGTATGCTTCTGGTCGAACTACAGGAATAGTGCTTGATTCAGGGGACGGAGTATCTCATACCGTTCCCATTTATGAGGGATACGCATTGCCGCACGCAATTCTGCGTCTAGATCTGGCCGGAAGGGACCTTACAGATTATTTAATGAAGATTTTGACTGAGAGGGGCTACTCGTTCACAACGACGGCCGAAAGGGAGATTGTTCGTGATATCAAGGAGAAACTATGCTACGTTGCACTAGATTTCGAACAAGAGATGGCCACAGCAGCGTCGTCAAGTTCCTTGGAGAAAAGCTACGAACTGCCTGATGGTCAGGTCATAACGATAGGAAACGAGCGGTTCAGGTGTCCCGAGGCTCTATTTCAACCATCATTCTTGGGAATGGAAGCGTGTGGAATTCATGAGACTACGTACAATTCTATTATGAAGTGTGATGTGGATATTCGTAAAGATCTCTATGCAAATACTGTTCTGTCGGGAGGAACAACCATGTACCCTGGAATTGCCGATCGAATGCAGAAAGAAATTACCGCGTTAGCTCCCTCCACGATGAAGATAAAAATAATAGCTCCACCCGAAAGAAAGTATTCAGTATGGATCGGAGGGTCCATTCTAGCGTCATTATCAACATTCCAGCAAATGTGGATTTCAAAGCAGGAGTACGACGAATCTGGGCCATCCATTGTACACAGGAAATGCTTCTAAACTGCGGACAGCAAGCGCTTGTACCGTATAATTCATTCCTTCGATTAATTATTTATACCTTTTATATGCTAACAATATATCGCAGTAGTGAAATGTTTCTTATTTTTCTAATTAATCTGTTGCGTATGTCCAAATGTGCAGGGGTAACTCCTGGTAGTTAAGCTTTTTTGGGAGTTAATTGTGTATTGGTTAATTAATTGGCTGAGTGTACTGTACGTGGCATAGTCAACTGGATACGTTTGTTAGTTTGAGGAGTGGTTTGGAGATACCAAGGTAGCGGAATCCTTGGCTCTACTTACATTCTTTCGCAAAGCTGTATGTCGTCCTGGAAGATGTCTGCCTGCATAGTAAGTACACGTGTAATATTTATATACGGTTGTGATGAAATAAAACGATTTCCCGAAAAATATTTCCCTCTTTCAAGTAAAAATGCGGTATTTTACATATTGGTTAGTCGAATGTAAAACAAAATTCCGGTTGCTTAAACGTAAAGTTGCTTTCAACTCAAAATCGTGTTCGTGAATTGTCTTCAAGGGGCGTTGCCGAATTCGCGTCTTCGTCCTCATCTCCAGCTTATGACGGATTGTGAAGTCAGCAGAGCAGCTGAGCTATTCTAATGTAGAGATTACATATTAGCCCAATTAAGACCAACAGCGGCTGTGGCCAATATGGGTCATTGGTGCGAGCTGGCCATGGTAGGTTGGTGTTGGGCTTACTTTCGATCCGAGTGGATTTTTTGGGCTCCAATCAGTGAGGTAGTAGACATGGAGTGGACATGCTCATAAGATTTACATTGAAGGGGATGGTAATAATTTTTTGTCCACACAATGTCAAATCTGGTCAAACCCACTTAGTTCCCCTCCAATTTGACAATCAGAGCGGAATGACGGAAAGACGGCTTTAACATGTTTTGCGCAACCTCTCTTGCGTTGAATTAATGGTAAATGAAGACCAAAAGATTATAGTTGAGAATATTTATAAATTAGTAGAGTCAAACGTGGGGTTTAAGGTAGAAAAGGAAAGGAAAAAATGACAGTTAACTGTCAAAGCGAGTAGACGTTGTGGCCAGCAGCTGTTGCTTTCTGATTGAAAAGCAGACTGAACAGTTTTTTCGTTCGTTTTTGAATTTGTCGTGTGTGATTTGGAGGTGGTTCTCCTGTTCCTGTGGATATTGGACCTTGGTGATATCTTTCCATTTAGTGTTAATTTATTCTTGAAAAATTTCGCAAACATTAACTGTTTTTCTTTCCTGTTAAAATTTCTTGTATGACTGTTGGTGTATTTTTGAACGAGTGTTTTTTCGGTTTGATTGGTGTGTGTCTGCGATAAGTTATCGATAGTTTTTCAGCTGCAGCGAAAGTGAGTGCTGCCAATCATGAGCAGCGGCACTAATTGTGGCAAGTGCCGAAGAGTGGTGAAGGACGACCACCAAAGCATAGCTTGCGAGGGCTTTTGCGGCGATAGGTGGTTTCATATCACCTGCATTGGTATCTCCACCCAGGATTATAATAACATCGCACAATTGGGTGACTTGGTAAAGTGGTTCTGCAGTAAATGCAATGCTGCCTTAAAAACAAGCCGTGAAGATAAAATTATTTCACAAATTGAATCAACTCACCGGCTAGTAAAGAAAATAGAAGAAAAGCTTGAAAACATTCAGGTTGATGCCTTTAAAGAACCAAAAAAGCCATCATATGCGGACATGCTAAGACAACCAAGTGAGCCAAAGCCCAAAAAATTCAATAGAGGCATCGTAATCAAACCAAGGAAAGAACAGGATCCTGGGAAAACCATACAAGATTTAAAAGAAAAAATAAAACCATGCGCATTGAAAACTCCGGTTGAGTATACTAAGCCACTCCGAAGTGGGGGCATAATAATTAAAACAAATTCACTGGAGAACTCGGAAATTTTATTAAAAGAAATAAATGAGAAAATGTCAAACAAATACAGTGCAGAAATTACTAAGAGGAAGCTTCCCCGACTAGTGATCAAGGGTCTTCAAAGAAAATACACAACGGACGAGCTAAAAGATGAGATAAAAAACTTAAATCATTCAATTAATTTGGATGATGTATTTGAGGTTGTGCACACGAGACAAATAAAAAAATCTGGTAAATGGATAGCATTTGTTGAAGTCGGGGGAAGGCTATTTGATCGAATAGTTAACCAGTACATCAACATTGATTTTGGGACACATTTTGTCATCGAGGACCATAACATCATGAGATGCTACAAATGCCAGGGATTTAATCACAAAGCATCTAATTGTAAAAAAAACGACATCTGCGCTAAGTGTGCTGGTAGCCACCAGACAAATGCTTGCACGGTTGCAGAATTAAAATGCATAAACTGCTCCCAAAAAAGGAATAACAACGTTAAACATCGAGCGGATAGTTATGAATGCCCTGAATACAAAAAGATGATTGCAATTAATGAACATAAAATAGATTATAGTTTTTAATCCACTTCAAAATTAATCAAAGTCAATTATTAAAAATATTGTACGCCAATATAAGGAGCATTCGAAACAAATCTGATGATCTAAACGTCTATCTAGCTACAAATGACATCAGTGTAGTTATCCTTAATGAAATATGGATATATCCAAATGAAGAGCATTTATATACACCAAACGGGTATACCAGCTATTTCTGCTGCAGAAACGTGGGCCGTGGAGGAGGTACAGCAATATTTGTAAAGTCAAGCATAGGATCAAGACTTATCACATCTTCTGAAATGTTCAACACAATCATAGTGGAACTTCAACTGGACCGGGAGAAGATTAAAATTGGCACTTTCTACAAAGCCCCTTTCGAGGACAATAATTGCTTCCTAGATTACATCGATCAGCTTTACTCATCAAATGAAAAGATTATAACAATTGCCGACACCAACATCGATCTTCTGTCTTCGTCAAATGTTAAAAAAGCCTATGAAGATGTCATAACATCCAACAATGCAGTACAAATAAATTCGATCAGGCCGACGCGCGTTACTGAGACCTCGAAAACCTTACTTGACCATATTGTTGTAAGAAGTTCAGACCTGACGGAACGAGTTTCTTATAATGATGATGAATGGCCAGACTTAGACCATAAGGTACTGAATATCTTGATCAAGACCTGCCTTAAAGAAAAGTTGCCTCCGAAGAAAATAACGATCAGCACTGTCAACAAAATCGAATTCGTGAAGTATGTGACGCAAGAGTTGAGCAGCAATCCGCATGTAGATATTGAAGAACTAATAAGAATCCTATCTGAAGCGAAAATCAAAGCAACATCTAGGAAGCAGGTAAGGGTTCGCAATGAATCGTGGATCTCTAAAAGCGTTATTGACGTATCCAGACTCAAACGAAAAGCCTATAAAAAGTGGAAAGCAGATCCCAACTGTGTGATGAAACGACAAAACTACCAGCATCTAAAAAACCAGTCCAATCGATTATTAAAGGAAGAGAAAAAGAAATTTTACGCTAAAAGATTCGAAGCTTCATGCGGAAATAGCGCTAAATACTGGAAAATAGTAAATGAACTGGCTAAAACACAAAAAGGCACTTCTCGGACCGCAACATGCATCAAGGAATTACAGATGGATGGATCATTGATTTCCTCTAGTGAGGCAATTGCGGATCACTTAAATAAATATTTTGCAGCGATTGGGTCAGATATCACGCAACATTTTCCTCAAATATCTGAACACCATTTTTCAAACCCAAGTCAAACATCTAACATACATTTGAGACCAACAATACCTAGTGAAGTGGCAGAAATAATCGACAATTTAAAAAACGGCGTGTCACCAGGTATCGATAACATAACATCAGAAGACATCAAAATGCTTAAGCAGCAAATAACGAAGATTTTAGTGAAAATCATCAACAGCCACTTACAAGCCGGTACATTCCCGGCATGTCTTAAATTGTCGAGATTAACACCAATTTTTAAAGGAGGTGACCCTACCAATCCTTCAAATTATCGTCCAATAGCAGTCACCAGTGTGCTAAGCAAAGTGTTTGAAAGAGTCATAAATGCTCGAATGATTGATTACATCAAAGAAACATCAATTTTGGCTCCAATGCAGTATGGTTTTCAGGAACACAGCAGTACTATTGCGGCTACGCTTGACGCGGTTCAGTTCATAAATCAATCGCTGGATAAAGGTAACTACGTGGCAGCAATTTTCGTCGACCTAAAAAAGGCCTTTGATACCATTGACCACGAGATTTTGTTTCTGCGACTGGAAGAGTATGGGATTTGCATGAAATTTAAAGCTGTTATTAAAAACTACCTTTTGGATAGAAGAATAGTGACAAAACAAGGAAGCTTCACCAGTCAGGAATGTTCTGTAAACAAGGGTATCCCACAGGGATCTATCTTAGGACCTTTACTTTTCCTTATTTATGTGAACAACGTACAAGATCTCAGGCTTTCTGGTAAGATAGTTTTGTTTGCTGACGATACACTCCTGTTATATGCTGGAAAAGATGAGACAGCCATCCAAAGTACAGTAAATATGGATTTGGATAAATACTTGAGATGGCTGCGCCAGAGCAAACTCGTTATAAATGTCCACAAAACTAAATACATTATGTTCCAACAAAAAAATAAACGTCCTATTAATCCATGCATTCAAATTGATGGAGTTCAACTGGAGAAGGTCGAATCGATAAAATACCTGGGATTGATTTTGGATGAAAAGATGTCCTGGACCCATCACATCAACTACATCAGGAAAAAAATTGCACCATTTATCGCAACACTAAGAAGACATGATTTCCTGGAAAAAGGCACTCAACTTCTAATTTTAAATGCGTTTATCTTATCTACTGTGAAATATGGAGCAGTCCTGTGGAGTCAAACATCTAAGCATAACATCGAGCTAATTGGGAGACTTGTCACTAAGGCGATAAAGATTATATTTAGGTTGCCGACCTTAACACCAACGGTCGATGTGTACACTCGATCAGGGTTGTTGAGCATCCAACAGATTATTAATCTTGAAAGAGGCAAAATAATTTACCAAATTATCAATAACGGACTAAAATGGCCAGATATTCCTCGAACTGTTGGAGAGTTGACTAGCAGAGAAACAAGATCAGCCAGCAACCTTTTAGTTTGCAAACCAAGAACGGATAGATTAAAGCTAGATCCAATACAACAGGCTATAGCCTTCTACAATACATTGCCAGATCCGTTAAAGAACTCAACCAATATCATGAGATTCAAAGAAAACTTAAAATTGCACATAAAAAGTAACAACGCACAATGACAAATAACACCAGAGTTTTTTCTATACTTTTCTCTGGACACAAGTCAATGAAGACAATAATAAGTTAATAAAAGTGAGTCTATATTATTGATAAGAATTATGCTGTCCCTTATACCAACAAATTAGTTGCCTGGGAAGCACTATGAAAAATTTACTGGAGGGTAAAGATGGTGCACATGGACTGTGCACGCTGATAGAGCGATGGAGAGAGTGGAAGGAAGGAGGGAAAAAAAAAAATAAAAAAAAAAAAAAAAAAAAAAAAGTTATATGGGTACCAAGAAATATTAAACATGGAGGAATTAAGAAGATAGATGAGTTGGCCAAGGAGGCGTTTCTTAGTGATAGCAAAGTTGTATATGAGTTGGAAACAGATGAGGCTATAAATGAAATTAGTACAATAATTTGGGATAAATGGAATAAAGATTATAGAATTAAAGTGAAGAAGCTTAAAAGAAGTGCATGGACAGAGACAGATTTAGCGTTTAGAAACAAAGTATGGCACAGTGGTCTCAGTTTAAATAATAGGGCTATCAAAATAATAAATAGGTTGTTTGTAAATAACGCTTTGAATAATAAAAATAAACTAAGAATGAAAATAGTAACAAATGACTTATGTGAAAACTGCAGTGAAAGTGATGACATTGATCACAAAATTTTTCAATGTTGTGAATACTCGGAGGAGAGAAACAAATATGAATTTTTTAAGGCGAATAAAAACATTTTTGAACTTTTAAGTAAACACAAAAAGGAACACTTGCAGCAACTTGGCGAGTTTATTGTTAAAAACAAATTAAGTATATAAATTGAGTATAAAATTTATAAATGTTTAAGTAACTTTATCTTTTTCCTTATCCACATCCTTACTATATAACCTCTTAATCCAAGATCCTATTTCCATATTCCTGGTAAAACAGAATGAAGTTATATATGATGAAGAATTAGATTGAAGACAAAGTAACAAAGAGGGTTTACGTTAAAACAAAGCGTGTAAACGTTGGCTGATGCCTGCTAGTCAGGAAGCCATTACTGTTTTTCTAGAAAACTCTAGAAGACGTTAGGGAAAAAAAAAAAAAAAAAATGCTTTGCGCGAGAGGATTGAAGGGGCTAATGGTGGAACGTTATACCAGGTCTGTTCCCGGACTTTCAGTCACTGAATTTTCCTGAATTTTCCTGAATCATGTGGTGGGGGAAATTCATGAAAAGTACGGGAACGCTCTCATTGCATTTCCTGAAAATTGACAAACAAAAGTGTCAGTTTTCGGTTTTTGGAAGAACAATAGTGATTGTACGGTTACCCTGAGCGGTGATAAATTATCGCCACAAAAATATTCGACCTTCATAGCAAAATTACGCAAAAAATATGTTGCTTGCCGCGCACATTTGAAACTATTTACTCGCACCACACCATTTGACACTTTTCAGTATTTTTCAGTAGCTCAGACCCTACTGAATTTTACTGAGGGGAAATTTTCAGTTTTCAGTAAAACGGAGTACGGGAACAGCTTCATTGCAATTAATCGCGATTAATTGTAATTAATGGTGGTACGGGAACAGACCTACCGTCCGTGTCCACTCCGTTTCTGCTATCTCACTAGCTCCAACATGCACAAACCAAACGGATTTGACAGGCTGACGAACTTTATGCACATGATGGTTGCTCCAGGTTGCTCACCAACTCCGGCGCGGCCATGGTGATCAAGAATCGACCCGAGTGAAATTGGAAGGGAAATGCTTGGATTTGACAGTAGCTTAGTATGCAAACCGTATCGACTTGGACTGAAGCGGATTGAAATGAAACTTGAAAGTGGGTTTTTGGTGCGACTGGATTGACCGAACACAATTTAGCCAGTTATACTAAGGTGAAGTATGTAGCATCGCAAAGTCACAAATATGAACAAAACTCAAGAAGGCTTTAAATTTTTCAGTCCCTCAATCCATCGATCCTGGTCTTTTAATGCCAAAGTCGATCCGATTCACAAACATTTCGTGATCAGATCGGTTATTGAAATCAGCCCGGAACGCGTATACAACATGGATTGACTAATCTTAATCCACTTTGAAATCGCGTTAGCTACGTATACAGTGCGGACTGATTTAGGGATTGAGATTGAAATAATGAAAGTAAACGGTTGTTCAAGGGTTCGATTTTAGTGCTTTAATCTCAATTCACTTTCAAGTCACATTGTATACGTAGCTAGTGAAGTGATGAAATTTTACATACCATTTGATCCAATGTAAATCTTACGGGCATGTCCACTCCATTTCTACTATCTCAGTGATTCTATTGCTAACTTTGTTATGACGTTCCTTGCTATGATGCAGATAACCTGTAGTTGGGTTGTGAAAAGTTACATTTTGATTACCAGGCTTCGGGTTTAACTATCTTTTTTAAAGTGGGCACTAAAGTTGTGCCTCGAAGTGACCGGTAAATAAGGAAATTTTAATCGTTATGTAATATAAACGTAATTTATCGAAAGACTTTTTACACGATGCGATTTTATGTTTGATTTTGTTTAGCGCTCAGCCTCTTATTATTTTATCACTTATTCTTCGGGCGAAGTTTATTCATTTTGAGCATGGGTTGCAGCCACCAATTAGAGTTGCTAGTTAAGAAATTTTATCCTACATCGAAATCAAAGAGCGGAATGTATTCATACGACCGTCTGTCAAACTGCATAAGAAATTGGATATCGGTATCAAACCACGTATGGATTCTGTCGCTGAAATTTTGTAGCTGGACAATTGCAAATTGGTTGTTTTCTCCGAAGGATGATCTTTCTCCGGAATGGGCATACGTGAATTAACGTGTTGTAAAGACGCTGTATTGTGTAAAATTTAATTAAGCGTATTCAGTGTTATTTATGGTCAAACCCACTAAACGGGTGTTACTAAAACCGAATCGTTATAAGCCAACCCACCCTTCGTCAAACAGGATTTGATGCAGGAAAAAAGGGATTAAAGTGATGCTTGGGGCGTTTCCGAATTCACGTCTCCGTCCTCATCTTCAGCTTGTTATGAAAGATTGTAACGTCAGCAGAGTAACTGAGCTATTGTAATGGCTGAGCTACAGTCAACGCAGCGCAGCCTACCGCAGACAACGGTGGTCTACCGCAGCGAACAAAATCGTCTGGTTACACTACAACGCGTCGAAACATCTGATGATAATTTTCAGATTAGTCTAATTCAGTTGAAATCGACATTCAAACTATTTCACTCACTAAATTCACTTTTATTTAACGATTTTTTTTCGTTTTTTCCCCTCCTTCCTTCCACTCTCTCCATCACTCTATCAGCGTGCACAGTCCATGTGCACCATCTTTACCTCCAGTAAGTTTTCCATAGTGCTTCCCAGACAACTAGTTTGTTGGTATAAGGGACAGCACAATTCTTATCAATATGATAGACTCACTTTTATTAACTTATTTATTGTCTTCATTGATTTCTGTCCAACTCTGCTGTTATTCGTCATTGTGCGTTGTTAATTTTTATGTGCAATTTTAGAATAGATAAATTTATGTGCAATTTCTTTGAATGTCACGATACTGCTTGAGCTCTTTAACGGATCTGGCAATGTATTGTAGAAAGCTATAGCCTGTTGTATTGGATCTAGCTTTAATCTATCCGTTCTTGGTTTACAAACTAAAAGGTTGCTGGCTCATTTTGTTTCTCTGCTAGTTAACTCTCCAACAGTTCGAGGAATATCTGGCCATTTTTAGCCCGTTGTTGATAATTTGGTAAATTATTTTGCCTCTTTCGAGATTAACAATCTGTTGGATGTTTAACAACCCTGATCGAGTGTACACGTCGCCCGTTGGTGTTAAGGTCGGCAATCTAAATATAACCTTTATCGCCTTAGTGACAAGTCTCCCAATTAGCTCGATGTTATGCTTAGTTGTTTGGTTCCACAAGACTGCTCCATATTTAACAGTAGACAGGATAAAAGCATTTAAGATTAGGAGTTTAGTGTGCTTTCCAGGAAATCATGCGAGTTTACTTATGATGTAATTAGTGTGATGGGTCCAGGACATATTTTCATCCAAAACCAATCCAAGGTATTTTATTGAACCGACCTTCTCCAGTTGAACTCCATCAATTTGAATACATGGATTAATAGGGCGTTTATTTTTTTGCTGGAACATAATGTATTTAGTTTTGCGGACATTTATAACGAGTTTGCTCTGGCGCAGCCACTTCAAGTATTTATCCAAATCCATATTTACTGTACTTTTGATGGCTGTCTCATCTTTTCCAGCATATAACAGGAGCGTATCGTCAGCAAACAAAACTATCTTACCAGAAAGCCTGAGATCTTGAACGCTCTTCACATAGATAAGGAAAAGTATAGGCCCTAAGATCGATCCCTGTGGAATACCTTTGCTTATAGAACATTCCTGACTGGTGTAGCTTCCTTGTTTTGTCACTATTCTTCTATCCAACTGATAGATTTTGATAACAGATTCAAATTTCATGCAAATCCTTAACTCTTCCAGTCGCAGAAACAAAATCCCGTGGTCAATGGTATCAAAAGCCTTTTTTAGATCGACGAAAATTGCTGCCATGTAATTACCTTTATCCAGTGGTTTATTTAAAAACTGAAACACGTCCAGGGTAGCTGCAATAGTGCTGCTGTGTTCCTGAAAACCATACTGCATTGGAGCCAAAACTGATGTTTCTTTGAGATCATCAATTATTCGAGCATTTATGACCCTTTCAAACACTTTGCTTAGCACACTGGTGACTGCTATTGGACGATAATTTAAAGGATTGGAAGGGTCACCTCCTTTAAAAACTGGTGTTAATCTCGACAATTTAAGGCATGCCGGGAATGTACCGGCTTGTAAGTGGCTGTTGATGATTTTCACTAAAACCTTAGTTATTTGCTGCTTAAGCATTTTGAGGTCTCCTGATGTTATATTATCGATACCTGGTGAAACGCCGTTTTTTAAATTGTCGATTATTTCTGTCACATCACTAAGTATTGTTGGTCTCAAATGTATGTTAGATGTTTGATTTGGTTTTGAAAAATGGTGTTGTTCAGATATTTGAAGAAAATGTTGCGTGATATCTGACCCAATCGCTGCAAAATATTTATTTAAGTGTTCCGCAATTGCCTTACTAGAAGAAATCAATGATCCATCTATCTGTAATTCTTTGATACATGTTGCGGTCCGGTCAGTTCAAATTCAAATCGAAATTCAACATTGCACCGTCGCAAAATTCAAGTGCTTGGCCGCATCAAAATTGAAACCATTTCAAGTAGAACTGCGCTTACCTGCGTCGTGTCGATGTCGAATGTGTTCACTACTGTGGGAAAACCCATATGATCAACTTTTCACACAACTTTGCTGCGCTGGACTACCGTAGACATCGTTGACAGTGTGCTTCGTAACATAAACAACAAACAACAATGGGGTCAGTTTCATTGCAGAGTCTCTTCTTCCTAGCAGCTTTAAGCCGCTTAGTAAAGAAACAAGCAATTAGATTATCATCATCTCCCGAAAGGAAATAGGATAGGAAGGGAATCCCAAACCACACTATTACCACATTTCATTAACAAAAAATTTTCAATACAAAAAAGAAAACAAATAGGATAGATGGAGAATAAAGCTAATAACATAGAGTTAGTTGATGGGAAGTTAGATGAAAACATAAAAAAGCATGCAAAGAAGTAGAAAAAAGAAGCTCTTTCATATTATAAATATCAACTGAAGTTGGAATTGTTTTTGCGTTATGATTAAAATTGAAAATTTTTATTATTTACATTGAAAATTTTATTTTGACAAATTGGTTTCGAAAGTATGCACTGATTCTCATCAGATACCAGCACACAGTGCATGCTTGACTGATGTGACCACTTGCAGTTGGAAATAATTAACTTTTATTTACGCTAGTTGTGACAAATTTTAACATCTCCGACTATCCATCGAAATAATTTACTCATAAAGGTTACTGATTTGTGATCATGGTTCCCTTCTTGTCTATAAATCAGCATAGACAACGTATATCGTCTCTAAAGCTTATCAAAGCAGAGAAGAAGTTAATGATTTCCAACTGCAAGTGGTCACATCAGTCAAGTATGCACTGTGTGCTGTGTGATGAGAATCAGTGCATACATTCGAAACCACTTTGTCAAAATAAAATTTTCAATGTAAATAAAAAATTTTTCAATTTTAATCATCCCGCAAAAACAATTCCAATTTGATTTGGCTTCGGAGGCTTATTCCGCGAAACGATCGAGTTTCCCGTATCAATATTCTCTGCTTTTATAAGCTTTATTATATATATATATATATATATATATATATATATATATATATATATTTATATGTATACATATATTATATTATATATATATATATATATATATATATATATATATATTTATATATATACATATATTATATTATATATACGTATATATATATACATATATTACATTATATATACATATATATATATATATATATATATATATATATATATATATATATATATATATATATATATATATATATATATATATATATATATATATATCTATATATGTATATATATATATTTATATATATATATATATATATCTATATATGTATATATATATATATTTATATATATATATATATATATATATATATATATATATATATATATATATATATATATATATATATATATATATATATATATTAAAAAGATAAAAAAGCAATGTTAATTATGAAGTTTATTTTCCTAATATTTGCAGATACAATTGGATGATGGACGCCGAACATAAAAACACCAAACATTTAGTAACACAATGTGACATCATGTCACTTGTTCATCCTACAACCGAGGAATTGGATGTGTTGAGAGACCAACTGCTTAAACGAATTGATGAAAACAGAGGGGAAACCATATATGTGCTCGGAATACATGAAGGTAAATCCCAATTCGATTTAATTAATAAAGTAAGTATATATAATAAGATCCGATTAACTATGACCAATTGATCATATTGCTATTTGGAGCAATATACTTAATCAAATGATGTCTACCAGTCAGTCCGTGTTGATTCGAGCAGGTATTTCGTCGCTGCGAGATAGTATGACCCCTACATGCATTTGGTTACTCTACAGGTCTGATTGGCACGCCATCTGCATATCGCACCTTGCATCATTTTGGAGTCAATCAAGTTTTTGATCGTTTGCATAGGAGTTGGGATGTCTGCCGATCCTAGCAGGGGAAGACTAGTGCCAAGCTTGGCTAATGCATCCGCCCTTTCATTTCTATCAATGCCCTTGTGACCGGAAACCCAGAAAATTCTGCCTCTTCTGTTGTTGCCCAATCTATTCAGGGCCTGAATGCAGTCGAATACGCACTTCGGTTTGTATGTGTAGGACAAGAGTGCTGTTATCGCCGCTTGACTGTCTTTGAAAATGCTGATATCATCACATGCATTACCTTTGGCATATCCTGCTTTGCGTATCTTAAAAACCTCCGTCTGGAAAATACTACAATGATTAGGAAGCATAAAAGCTGCTTCTATATCACGGTCTGCAGAATATGCTGCAGCACCTGCACCTGTAGCTATTTTATAGATGTTAGCGTAGACGCAAAGAGCTGCTGCACCCATTTGCTAGTTATATTCCTCCCCATCTCCCACAGTCGATTGATATCCTGGCTCGAAGCGTACAGTGGGACCAAGTAGTCAGTGCTTCCTGTGTATCCTCGGTCAATACTGCTGTGACCGAAGGTTTTTGACTCGTAGTGACCCGATTCCATAAGCCTGACATCAGCTTTTGCGGCAATGCCTCTAACAAAGAGGTCAAGCGGAGGGAGAGCAAGCAGGACGTTCAAACCAGACGAAAGAGTCATGATTAAGGCACCTGTGGTGCAGAGAGCCGCCAACCGTTGAACTCTGTTCGCCATGTCAGCAAAGGTAATTTTATTCACTGTCAGCTTAGCTATCGTTGTGCAGGTCTTAGACACCACGTTTTACCCTGCACCCTCTTGCTGGTGTAAATCACGCTGCCTGCCTGTTTAGCTCTTTCCTCTAAATTCAGCTTCCATGTGAGCTTGCTGTACAGAATAAAATCCAAGTATTTAGTTTGTAATTTGAAATTTACCTGGCGCTGCGCAACCTGATTGGGTCTAATTCAGTAGTTTTGTACTTTCTTGTGAAGAGTACAAAACCGGTCTTATTGGAGTTGATGCCAGGGCCCACGGTATTCACCCACTCCTCAACCAGCCCCAGAGCACGCTCGATGAGCTGACCAAGGGTATGTGAAAACCTACTCAATACTAATGTTGCAATGTCCTCAACAGAATCAAGGGCCTTTTTTAGAATTCGAATACAATGAACAGTAAGTCGAATACTTATAGTAAATTTGATTTGCAAAAACAAATACGTTACTATATTGTGCCTACTACTTACTAAGCCTATGGAAACGAACTATTTTTCTTCTACGTAAATATTATGTAGACGCTTAGATTAAGAAAATTTTCGATCGTAACGCAAAAGGAAGTGCCAGAAAAAATGTAAACAACATATCTTCGTTACGAAAAACACAAAATCCAGGCTGCCAAATGAAACAGAAAAATGCTAAAAAATTTTACGTACATAGAGTAAAGCACAAAATTTCGAGACATTATTTGAACTACAATAAAAGTAAATGAATGCTAGAAAATCAGACGGCTGATCAGATGTTTCTTTCTCTACTCGATAATTCTATTAAATCATAGATTATTTAAGTGATGCTAATTTAATATTGTTCGGATAACTTTTCTCAATTTGCCACGAGAGCATCATTCATATTAAATTATCGATCAAAACAAACATCACGTAACTAAAAGAGAAATGATGCGCTTGATTTGTTTATTATGTCTTTGTTTTCTATAGATTATAGTGAAAAGAGTTAAATACAATTTCCCATAATGATAACAACAAAACCCGAAATCAATCACTTCTGACGACGGTGAAATGAATTTCTACTTGAGCCAGCTTCTATCAGGTCACGGTTTCTTTAAGAAATACCTTCATAGAATGGAGATAGTCAGGAAAAATTTCTGTAAGTATTATGGTAAGGAAAGTGATGACGTTTTGCATACCTTTTTCCAATGCGCCCAATTCAGAAGAGAGCGATACACGCGTTCCTCTCTAATTGGCCGTGCGACGCCGGAGACAGGAGAGGATGTTACGGTCTGATGACGCCTGGCCAGCAGTGTCAGCATATGTGGAGCTGGTGTTGGTCTTGACAAAAGAGGAAGGATGCCTTAAAAACTCCTGAAAGTCTGACAGAACGGAAGTAAGCCGGTGTGAAACCTTGCAGGTGCTAGTATTTCGGTCGAGCTGAAGTAATGCGAAGGTGGTTCCGGCTTGGATAGCCATGGTCCGCGGGTGCTATTTTATTGCACCACTGGTGGTGATATTGATCGTTAAATTTGGCAACGCAAAACACGGTAACCAGTTTCTTCCTATGAAAATTTCACAACTTGCTCTAAAAAATCAAAGATAGAAGCTTATGAGAGTGAGCATAAATATAACAGTGTAGAAATTGATAAGATATAAACACTTAGAAATAAGGTAACTCCGAAACGTTCTTGGTACTTAATAATTGTCCTCTCTGAGCACAGCTAATTATGTTTTATTTGCGTGGATCTACACATATCATGCTTTTACATCAGCTCCGAAGAATCTTCTCCACACACCGATTTTTGTGCAATCTTTTATATGGTGCTGCTGTGCCGTGTCCTATAAGATGCGTTAAAAATTCTTGTTTTTTTTTGCGTTCAATGGCTGGTGTTGCATTTCCTGGACTATACTTTGAAGTATTTTTTGCTGCCATTAATAAATGTTTTTTGTGGTCATTTTGGGCTGAAAGCGTCGTTTTAAACTTTAGAATTGATTTTTGTTAAATTGTGCTATGTAATATTAATTTCAAACTATCCGTAAATTTGTTTAGAAATATTTAAAGTAAAGAAATCCCACGACAACTCTCGTACGGATCTAGGGGTTGAAGCTGATAGAGAGCTTTCACATTTTTTTTCAATCAATGTGAATACGAGTGTGGAGTGATTAGTTGCACGACTCACTGAATCAGAGCTAGGTGAACTCAAAGCTTGGTGCGCGGACCCTCGTCCGAACCTGGATTCGAACCAGGGACCCCACACGAAAGAAGCCAGTGCTCTATCCAATAGTCTACTCAAACTCAGAAATATTTAATGTCAGAATATTTTCTTATTATTATTAATAATAACTTGTTTCAATTAATTTTTTTTAGATGGAGGCGAAAACGGCTTACAGCAAGAATATTATAAAGCTTCAGAATTAACCCTGAATACGTTAGCAACCAGTATAAATGCAGATGTAGTAAAACTAGGATTTCGTCGTGCGGAAAGAGGATATATCGGGCAATATTTGATAAGAAAGCGAGTTGAAGAAGAAGATTTTATGGAGATCAGGTAGGCAAATAAAACATTGAAAATGACCTGATTTTATAGAAATAAACTTACATTGCATGATACTCATACCTTAACCTGGTAATTCAGTCATATTATAATTAAGTTTTTCGTTTAAAATTTTTAATGATAGAAAATAAAAAAATTAACTAGTTATAATCAAATGTGTTATTTATATAGCGAGCAGATTCGTCACAGTTGTATTTCGCGGCTGCAGTAACGATTTTTTTTGTCTCTATTACAGACCAAGTTCATACATGAAGAAGTGTACAATAGAGCTTGATGGAAATGAAGTGGGGGATAATTTACAATGAATCTTCCCAAACTAGGGTCATAGTTGTCGATAGTGTTAATGAATAATTTCGGGACTTTGTGGCATAAAAACTCTAGGCATACAAACTCTAACTGAACTGGTGAGTTCAATTCTTCAAATATACGCCCGTCCGTGTTACTAGTGCAGAGAAGGATTGAATAGGCTAGAATTTGGACAAAAATGTGGGTGGCTGACAGTAAAAATTGAAGATTGGAAATTTCAAATGCTATCACCACAAATAGCTGGATTCAAGTGCCAACGAAGAATGAGGTTTTCTTTCGATACTCTATTTTGTGTTTTACTTGCCAGTAGCCGCTTTCATAACTGGGAATTTTGATCACTGCGGTATCTCACCAAAATCTCAATACCTTACTATTTCAAGATCCGTTGGCCTAAGTCCAGGGTAAATCCCTGTTGTCACAAGAAGCCTATTCCAAAAATGCATTCGTCCGTGACGTTAGCGTTCAAAAATCGATGGTAAACAGTAAATCCCTTAATCTTACATGCCGGTTAATCTCACTGTAGATGGCTGCAGTGTCGCTCGTGGCTGTATCTATCCGTGCATAGCTAGTGGATTTTCACTAGGTCTGGTCGTATTATTGATCTTGCCTTAGTGCCAGTAACTATGAAGCATTGTTCTTTGATGATTTGTCCACTCAGATATAAGTCTACTTTTTGTCGATTTAGCCCAGGGATGGTGATAGTGGTGCTAAGAACGTCAATCCTGCTAGCCAACTTCTGCCGCCACGATTTCCTGAAGATTGCTTCAAATTCAAACCATATGCCAAGGTATCCTCACAGTCCGGCTTTCCGCTAGTCGAACTGTCTGTTGGAGTAGATCTTGTAGCGCGGAAGAAAGCTTCAGTGGTTGTTCCATCCCGATGTTTTGGGTAGCATGCTGGATAAATTTTTGGCCAGGATTTTGCCTGGTTTCTGCATGCTTTTACGAAGCTCTGTTAGTTCGATTGCATAATCCAAGTGTAGCTCAACTGTAACAGGTTGAAGAACTTCGTTGAAAAGCTTCGAATCGCCAGAATCAGGGCTACAGTTCGTTCGTTGTAACTTCAGTTGCTGTTTCTTTCGATAGCTTCGAATTGTGTTTTGTAGATGCTCCAAGCTTTTTGTCCTTCAAATATTGGAGCCTTTATATTTCTCGGTGTGGTGTTTTCGGCAGTCAGAATTGAGGCTGGTGTGCTTGTTAGCATTACTATCATTTGATCGAAGTCTTTTTTCATCTTCATAACTTTTCTCATAGCTGCTTCTACTCTTCCGTCCACATTTTTTATTTTTTCTTCGAAGAATTTGACTTAGTTGTCCAATTTTTGGTTAAGGTTTCCAATATCTTATTTGAAGTTTTTCGATTGCTGTCCCAGTGACGCCTCGATGTCTGCTGACTATCGCATACTCTTCTTAAACTCAATTTCCACATTTTTCTGCATCAGTATCAATATTCACATCCGTTTATTCCTAGAGTCTTCATTTTCGTTGTCTTCATCTTCTGCATCACTTTTCGGGAACTCGAACGTTTCAGCGTCTAGTCCTTCAGATACTAGCGCATCCGCTAAGCAGCTAATTAGTTTTGCTTTACCATCTTGAGTGGAAACTTTTCGCTCTTCTAGCTTCTCCATTAATTCGGCAATTTTACCTCTTTGATATTACTCAGCATTTTTGACAGTTTTACAGTTCACTTTTTCCAGTCCAGTCCGGAAATATACGCAACAATTGTCTTTTATTTAAATTTTGTCGTACTGTCTTTCACATTAATTTCACTGTTTTTCACTTTTATCTCAACGTTTTACATTCTTATTATTTTTTCCACTAATATCTCACTGTCTCATGTTTCACTGTTTTTCCACAAACGCTTTTCACTGTAGTCATATTTGTAAAAATCCTATAAGGACACCAATGTTGCGCTTATCAAGCTCGCGCCCTTTAATCAAATTCTCGAGAGTGAAAACTCTCGATTTTATCCATAGAATGAACTTAATTTAACTTCAAATTAACTTAACAATTCAACATTTCACTATCAACAATATCGCTTTGAATACTTCCGACTTCCTCTCTACAATTTAACATTTTGCTATCACAGTAACGTTTCAGCAGTAGTTGCTAAACGCAAATTTTGCTTTTTAACTGATCTATTCGCTTATGAATGCTTTGTAATAACTTGTATCTTTGTAAAAAGTATTGTTTACAATCAAGTGCGAGTATCACAATGT